>JAGVSP010003816.1:0-30585 GCA_022494985.1 Micrasema minimum
GTCTGATCTCCAGACAGATTTTATACTGTTGAATGCGGTAAACTCAGTAAACCATCGAAATATTACGGTGCAGTAAACGATTATTTTCAATGAATATTTGAATTTTTCGAATGCAAATATATGTTTTTTTATTTCAGATATTTCTACACTCAAAACACTATTACTTACTAGTAGTACATAAAGCGATGCAGTGCCCTATGCACCATCGGGTGCGGATAAGTAGTTGTACATATTTCTACAAGCACAACAATTCTTGGGAACTCGGAAATAATTCAACTTGGTTTAACTATTTTCGAATTTGTGTAAGCAAATCTGTCTCATGTTCTTTTTGCATAAAACAGCGCGCAGATAAACAAATCGCGACTGCGGTTTACACCAAAAAACAGACAAATCCTCATTTGAATTGAATCAAATCCCTTAAAATGTTTTCTTTCCACCACACTGAATATTTCAAGGGATTATCCTTCCATCCCCTTCCATCCTGTTCCTTCTCGTTCCACCCTCTTCCGCCTCCTCCCATCCTCTCTACACTTCATTGCGATTCTAAATTCGTCCGAGGAGTTACTAGAGGCTAATCGCGAATCCATTGAACCGCGCCTGGCGTTGTCTTGTACAAACGCCTTGAGTTATTACCCCTGGAATTTTACTTAAAGCCAAATCTTTCGTTATGGCTGTAATTTAAACAGGATTTTAGCTGCGGTGTTTGTATTGATTAATTTACTTGAACACTTGCATTACGTCTTAAGATTTAAGTTGAATATAAGGCTTCGAGAAACAGTCTTAAGATCTATAGTTGAATATACTCTGACACGTTTTAAAACAAGCTTTATTTCCTCCTTCGTCCTTAAATTATAAGTCTTTCAATATTACAAGTACGTTTGTTTATATTGGAATAGAACTTTAGAGCATTACTGCTATTTTCCCTTATCCGCGTCTGATGGGGATAGAGAACAGCGTTGGAAGACGAAGAGCAGTGTAATACATACTTTATTTTTTTTTATTTTGTTAGGAACAATAACAGACAAAAGGATACTAAATATAATACAAAAAGTATTTAAAAATGTACCTAGGTAGACCAATTGCCCTTTAAAATTGTTCACATCGTGCCTAATTGAGTGACATACACACAATGATTAAGTAAATATAAAAGCAAGAGTGATCACAAATATCTCAAGAACAACCTTTTCTTGAACCCGTCTACGGAGCTTCCGAAGATGTCCCATCTGTACCTTCAGTGCTGTCCCTGTGTATTACGTTGTACTCTCTGCACATACGAGAGAGAGGATTGTAATACCCTGTATTGGAGGAAAAGCGCTCAACTCTGAAAATGTCTGGATTACGCAGTCGTAAATTGGCACGCAGACCGATTTCACTTATTAGCGTTGTGTCAAGGTGACTATTTATAATTTTATGCAAGCAAGTGAGATCGGCTACTTTTCTCCTTTTTTCTAAACTGTCCAGTTTAAAGAAATGTAATCGATCTTTATAGTTGTGTAATCTGCGACTCGCTCCAGATCTATAGGCAAGAGTTCTTAAGAATTTGGCTTGTATCGTTTCGATTTTATCTATGTAACATACACTTGAATATGACATATTTTTATGTGAAAATCACATTTAAATAATTATTTTATATTGATCCCATCGGGAATTGAACCCGCGATTACATTACTGCAAATTACATTATTTAACTCATCCGTTTTACAGTGCATTTATTGACTCTAATATCCTCAACAGGTAGGTGCGAGATAAGTTTAATATATTTTAAGTTATTTATAAAACCACTTAGGGGGACAAGATAAAATATTTATTTACACCTAGGTATATTTTTATTATTATTTTTGTATTATATTTAGTATATTTTTGTCTTTTATTGCTCCGTAACAAAAAAAAAAAAAAAATAAAAAAAAGAGATTTTCATATAAATATTTCATGTGTGATACCTTGGACTGGTACTGAAGCGTAAGACTGATCCACCTTGCCTTCATGTAAAAAAAAAAAGATCAAGATACACTGCACTTGGTGTACCGATGCAGTGCCCAATGCACCATTGGGTGCGGATAAGGGAAAGTATTAGTAGTAGTAGTAGTATAAAAACCAGAACAACAAAATAACGAATTGAAAATTCAGTTTGACAATGAAAATTTTATAAGTGAAGACGGGCATGGTTTTATGGTGAAAAATTATAATGTATAATGTGACTTTTAGGATACCTACCCGATAAAAATGCTACTGACTCTTTTTTCAGCAACATAGTTTTTTTAGCAATTCATAAAAAGACACAAGCAGCAAATGCTGTTTTAACCCTCGCTTTGCGGTTATATAACCCGCGTTGCAAAATTTCACTAAATAATTTATATCTCCGTAAATAATCAAAATATAGCACTTACCTTTTCGCTAATCTTCAATCAAACCTTTTTGCACGGAAAAAAAATATTTGATACATAATAGAATTGTAGGTAGTTACTTAAAAAATATTTTTTACCTGCATGTTTCAGAAATTTCATACAAACACCGTGTATTTTGCAGTAAACAGAGGACTTTAACTAACTAACTAACTAACTAACCATCACGCCATTTCCCCGAAGGGGTAGGCAGAGAGGATAGAACGCCACACCACTCTATCCTGGCATACTTCTCTTGCTTCCTCCACATTCATACATCTTCTCATGCACGCACGTCGATTATTCCGACTTCTTACATGCCCACTTTCAAGCACTTGTTTTACTTGATCATGCCATGTCTTTCTCGGCCTTCCTCGACTTCTACGTCCAGGCACAGTTGCATCATATATTTTTTTATCCGTTCTTTCATCATCCATTCGCTCTACATGACCGAACCAACGTAAAAGACCTTTTTAATTTTGTCGATAATGCTTATCTCAGCCTTGTGATGTGAAAAATACAATTTTAAAAGTTATGAATCCACATTTTGTATGGGTAACCTGAGGCTACATTACCGGATGCCGTGGATCGTTTCAATCACAGTGCTTTAAGGGTTAAAAAAAACATTTTTCTTTTACATAAATATACCTACGTGCTTGTAATATACATTTCATTTCATTTAATTTATTTCAACGGAAATACAGAAGTATATTTGTTGAACGTCAATGAGTAAGTAAGTCAATTAAGTAAAATAAATATAAGTCAATGAAGTAAAATAAAATTTAAATACAAATACAAATACAAAGAAAGTCAATTTATAGTATGTATTGTGTTGGATCAACACCAAGCATCCGTGCTATTTAAATAGTCATCAATTTTATAATACGCTTTTTTGCATAAGATTGACTAAATTTTAGTCTTAAATTTTTTCTCCGTCAAAATCAAAGTATTTGCGGGAATTTTATTATAAAAGCGTATACAGACCCCCAGGAATGAGTTCGCAGTCTTATGTAGTCTTAATTTAGGGAGATCCAGATTCCCTTTATTTCTAGTATTATAGGGATGCCTATCGCTAACCTTAAGATCTTTTTATCTACATTTTTACGGGCATACATAATGTTTTCATATATATATTGACTTGCCACGGTCAATATGTTAATATTTTTGAAAACATCCCTTAGAGAATCTCTATAATTCAATTTATAGATTGCGCGAACGGCTCTTTTTTGCAACAAAAATACGGAATAGTATTTACATTTTATATGTTTAAATTTTTTTTGTACGTTACCGTGCTGAGGACTTCTTTTTTTTTGATATTCAAAGTCAAAGTGTTCGTTTTTTATTTTTCCACCAAACTACCCCGAGGTAATGCTCTTTCTGCCTGCCATAAACGGACGATAAACTTTGATAAAACTGGAAATTCTTATCATCATAATCTTATCGATTTTTATGATGGAGCCAATATAGCGCCTATCTACGTAATAATGGTTCAAAGAACGTCTAGGTTTACGAGTACCTATTTCCTGTGTGTAAACATACGATAATAACTTACGATCGCGCTTAAAAAAGTATACATATCTACCGTGTGACTACAGATTTCTATACATGGTGTAGCAAAACTTGATGTACAACCCAAAAACTGGTGAATCTACATCATATTAATTTGGAGTCGAATGTGTAACGGGACTTTTAAATTTGAGCTTGAAAAAAAAACTTTCTTCTTCTCATTAAAGCTTTCATTGTATTGTTTTGTATTTTTTTATTTAGCTGTAAAAAAAACAGTTTGATACAGCTAGTAATTACAATATCATTATTTCTAAACATTTGACTATAAACTACTTATTTTGATTTTACACTACACTATACTTATTTAAAACATATATTTTACACATTTTATTAACTAAATTTAAACTCTTCGCACATTTAACTTCATCTGGCAATTTTTATATTTTCCTATAGTCCTTTATAAAATAAATTGTTTTAGTACCGCAGATTAAGTAAAATTACACAAATTCACCTTAAAATGCTGTTTTTTACTTTGTTTTTTTTAATATATAGTATTAATTTGATCAAATACATGATATTTGATAACAATTTGTAAAAAAAATTTGAAAAAAAATCTACTTCGTACCTACTCAATTTTATCGAAAACTATAGGTCAAATCAAAAAATTCTGTTCTACAAAATCGACTCCAAATATTATGTAGATTCACTGGTTTCCCGCTTGTACATCGAGTTTTGTTACACCATGTATAAGAAAGTTTACAGCTCTCGGTCCCGTGTGCATTGGTGATTGAAATAAAGTTCATGGTCTTAATCTTCCTAGGACATGACAAGGAACAGATGAAAATAGCCTATGTAAAATAAAGATCATTCCATATAAAACGATTTTTCGTAGCCTTGGTCCGCCTTGAAATTTGACGCGTCTTATTTTTTATGCCTGCGGAAAATATCACCTTCAACAGTTGTTACTTTACTAGGCTCCCAAGCCGCTTAGTGGGGCAACAGTTACAAACAGACCCTAAAATAGTATTTACTAACCTGTTTGGGAACCCAACCCACCCTCCATCCCCCTCCTGTCCCACAGAACTGTTCTACGTTCTACGTCTTACGGCAAAGGCGAGTTTTCACAAAGGGTTATGGTATTCACTAATAATTCTCCTGGGAGTATAATAAAATAACAATCAATTAAGAATAATACGAACAGTTTCATACATTTTTAGCCCCTAAATTCTTTAATATATTGCCAATATACATAAAGATATCAAAAAATTTAAATACGTTTAAGAGGAATGTACACGGCTGGCTGATATAAGGGAGTGGGGAAGGGGTGGCTCATCTATTTAAAATCCAAAAATGATTAAGTGAAGAACTTTATTTATATTTTTTTCAATATACATATTTATTTTGATATCTCTTGTGTACCGTTTGTCCAGTTTTATTATATTTTATATCCTTGTAATTGTATTACTTAATCTCCTTTTAATCCTCCTAAAAATTACGCCGTCCTTATTGACGAATCAGTCGGGGGCCTTCAAATTATTGTTGATAGGCTTAATTGGCACTCCACGTGCATGGGTTTAAAAATCAACATTGGTAAAACTTATGTCATGTGTAACAGCTCGTGTCAAGATGCCCAGACCCCCCTGGCTTTGTCGGAACAAGTTATCGAAAGGGTCGAGAGCTTCAAATACTTGGGAGCGTACATGACAGAAAACGGCAGAGTTCAGAAAGAACTGGGAGTGCGGCTTGGAGTAGCGGGCGCCGCATTCAACAGTATGAAAGCTGTCTGGAGATCGGATATTTACTCGGTTAAAACAAAATTCCGCCTTTATAACTCCTGCATCACGCCTGTTCTTCTCCATGGCTGCGAATCGTGGCACCTAACTAGGCCCAAGACAGCAGAATACTAAGTTTTGAGAATAGGTGTCTTAGAAGAATTTTAGGTGTGCGGTGGTTTGACTTTGTAAGGAACACAGAGGTGAGGCAACGGACACAGCAACCCTTGATATCTACTGTCATCCGGCGAAGGCGTTTCGGCTGGCTGGGCCATATACTGCGTATGCCTCCCGAGAGCCGTAACCATGCTTGCCTATTTTAAAAGGCATCAGGTTCTCGGCGTCCCGGTCGTCCACTGTTGACAATTCGTCGGCAGTTTGCGTCAGAGCTGCGGGATGTGGACTTGACTTGGGAGGATGCGCGGGAGCTGGCGGCCGATCGCTTGGCCTGGAGGCAGTTTGTGGATTCCATATGCTCCACATGGGGAGCGGATATGGTATAATGAAATGAAAATGAATCTCCTTTTATTTATATTATTTTAACAATTTAAAAAAAATTCTTTTTACAATTTTGATTTGTTTTATATCATTTTGCATGTTGAATTATTTAAAGTGTAGCAGCTGCAGAGTGTTGTCACAAATACAAAGCAGCCAGTCTGAATTAAATCTTACCACAGTGAACACGCATTTTATTTACCTTACGGTGACCCCTTATTATTGTTGAAATTACTAAAGTGGTGACATCCCGACGTGATACATAAGAATATATTTATGAAGTACAATATATTACCTGTTTACACTATATATAACTAAAACTATTGACATGAGTTGTCAATAGGTATCTAATACAGAAATTATTATAATGGCTCATTCATCGGCAGACAAGGCTATCACTGAGCCCGAGGTTATGAACACTATTTCTCTCAGTACTAAAATCCCAGAACTTTGGTGTGAACAACCAAGAATCTGGTTTCATCAACTAGAAGCTATACTACACCCGCAACGATTAAGTGACTTGAACAAATATTATATACTGGTCGCAAAATTGGGTAAAAACGAACTCCGGCATATTAGCGACATTCTTAATGAACCACCCGAAGAAAATAAATTCCAAACCATTAAAAAATCGTCTTCTTCAGGTATACGAAGAATCGGAGACAGTAAAATTACAACAGCTTTTGGGGGAACTGGAGTTGAGCGATCAAAAACCGTCACACCTTTTGCGTCGTATGAAAGAGTTGGCTACTAACAAACTGTCAACGGAAGCATTAAAAATTCTATGGCTTGGGCGTCTACCACCAACTGTTCGTGCTGTATTGGCCGTCTCTAATGAACAAGACGTAGAAAAAGTGGCACTTATTGCAGATAAAGTGATGGATTCAACGCGCTCATCTGAAATCAACGAAATCCAACCGTCCAAGCAGTCAACTTCAACTTTGGAAACCCTGGTTATGAAAATGGAAGAACTTCAACTTGAAATAGCAACCTTAAAAAGGGAAAAATGGAAACCGCAGCCGACCACGCTCGACTTCTTGGACCAACAAACATCGATCACATTCCACCAGTCGTAAACCAGAACCGGGAGATCATAATTACCTTTGCTGGTACCACTTAAAGTATGGAGCTAGAGCATATAAATGTCAGCCTGGATGCACTTACAAACAGTCGGGAAACTAAGAAAAACGCCAACGATCGAGATACTTGGCGTTGAAAAAACATCTCGATTATGCATTACCGATAAAATTTCTGGCATAAAATTTCTTAATTGACTCTGGGGGCAGATATTTCAGTTTTGGCTACACGAAAATTATAAAACAACTCCATCTGATTATAAATTATATGCCGCAAATGGAACAATGATCAACACTTACGGAGAAAAATATTTAACACTTGATCTGGGACTTCGCCGACCCTTTACATGGACGTTTGTTATGGCCGATGTTAAGCAGTCAATTATAGGAGCCGATTTTTTACAAGCGAAAAAACTACTTGTCGATTTACATGGAAGAAAACTAATAGATCAGGTGACAACCCTGACTACCAAAACAAGAGTAGGTGATGATAATTTTATCGGCATACATTCTGTTAATGTAAACAATCCATACCACAAATTGTTATTACAATACCCCGATTTAACTAGGCCTGAATCTCTCAAGCAAGCGCCCAAACATAATATATGTCATCATATATTGACAACAGGTCCACCAGTGTTTGAAAAAGTACGACCATTAAATCCTGTAAAGTATAAAGCCGCAAAAGAAGAATTTCAACGTATGCTAGAACTAGGAATTTGTCAACCATCTAAAAGCCCCTGGGCAAATCCACTTCATATCGTAAACAAATCAAATGGTGATATCCGACCCTGTGGGGATTATCGTAGACTAAACACAATAACGATCCCCGATCGGTACCCTATTCCGAGAGTTCTAGATTTCACTTACGCATTAAGGAATAAAACTATATTTACAAAATTGGATTTATGCAGAGCCTACCATCAAATACCTATTGCTGCTGAAGACATTCCGAAGACAGCCATTCTGACTCCGTTTGGTTTGTATGAATTTACCAAAATGAACTTCGGTCTTCGAAACGCTGCTCAAACATTTCAACGTTTTATTGATTTGATATTAAGACGACTTAACTTTGTCTTCGCATACTTAGATGACATTTTGATCGCTTCTGAAAACGAAAAATCAACACATGTGTCATCTACAACAAGTGCTATCCCGTTTAGACAAGTACGGACTAACTATCAACGCTGACAAATGTGAATTTGGTAAGCAAGAACTGAATTTTCTTGGTTATTGTATTACATATGACGGAATCATTCCTAGTGAAGATAAGGTAAGAACCATTACTGAATTTCCTCAACCTCGTACAGTAGAACAATTACGTCAATTTTTAGGAATTATCAATTTTTACCGCACCTCGATTCCAAAAGCCGCACAACTTCAAAGTCCTTTAAACGCATATCTCCACAACTCAAAGAAGAAAGACCAAACAAAAATTGACTGGACACCGGTCGCTACTGAAGCATTTCAGCAGTGTAAAGATAGCCTAAAAAGCACAGTTACACTATTTCATCCTGCACTTAACGTAGCTTTAGCTCTAATGACCGACGCATCCGAAACTTGCGTTGGATCAGTTTTACAACAAAAAATTGATAATAAATGGCAACCTCTAGGATTTTTTTCGAAAAAGTTAAGCGAAACACAGCAAAAGTACAGCACGTACGATCGCGAATTATTAGCTATGTACATGTCTGTAAAACATTTTCGCAATATGATTGAGGGAAGAGAACTAATCATTTTTACCGATCATAAGCCACTTACATTTTCTCTCACCAAAAAAGTCTCAACTTCTGACACACCCCGAAGGTTGAGACAATTAGATTTCATCTCGCAGTTTTGTACTAAAATAGAATATATTCGAGGAGAAGATAATCCAGTGGCAGACGCACTATCCCGGATTGAAGAGATAACTTTACCCAGTCTGTTGGACTATAAAGAAATATCTAAAGATCAAGTTAATGACGAAGAACTGCGCGAGCTTAAAAAGCAAAACAATCTTCAATTTAAAATTATCACATTGCCAGACACAAGCCATCAGATTTTATGTGAAACATCAACTCTTCGTGCGCGACCATACCTACCTTTAAAATTTCGTAAAAAAGCCTTTGATTCGGTACATAAAAATCTGTCATCCTGGCATTAAAACTACTCGAAAGCTTATGACACAAAGATACTTTTGGAAAGGTATCAACAAAGATGTATCTTTATGGTCTAAACAATGTATATATTGCCAAAAATCTAAAATTACTAGACATACAATTTCACCACTTGGGGATTTTCAGGACACCGACCGATTCGAACATTTACATATTGATATTATTGGTCCTTTACCTGTTTCCCAAGAAAATCGCTATTGTGTCACAATGATTGATAGGAAAACTACTTGGCCTGAAGTCGTCCCGACAAAGGATATTACCGCCGAAACAATAGCAAACGTTCTGATGGCATTTTGGATCTCAAGATTTGGCTGCCCAGCATATATTACTTCTGATCAAGGCCGACAATTCGAATCAGAACTATTCAATCAAATGACAAAAAAACTGGGCATTGAAAGAAGACGTACAACTGCCTACAATCCAAAAGCAAATGGAAAAGTAGAACGTTTCCATCGGACTCTAAAGGCCGCAATCATGGCGCGGTGCGAACAAAACACGCAATGGACACAAGAACTTCCAATTATTTTACTAGGACTACGTTCTTCTGTAAAAGAACATATTGGTTACAGCCCCGCACAAATGGTTTACGGAACATCACTGAGATTACCCGGAGATTTATTCATGCCTTCAACGCCAAACATAAATGATACCGAGTATACTCAAAATCTTATGAATTTCTTTTCAAATGCCTCATTTTCTTCATCAAGGGAAACACGGGATAGACGAAAAATTTATCAACATACAGATCTACAAACATGCACTCACGTTTTTGTTAAAAACGAAGTAAAAAGAGCTTTAACACCCCCATATGAAGGCTCTTATGAGATTCTCGAACGAAGGGACAAAACATACAAAATAAAATTGAATAACAGAGAAATTCATGTTTCTGTAGATAGAATAAAACCAGCTTTTTTACTAAAAACTGATGATTTTGCACATCCTAACAGAGGCCTTCCGTCAACTACCACTCCTGTAGAGGCACCGTCGGCTTTTCCGATACCAGAAAACAGTAAGGTTGACGAATCACAGGTTGTTACACGGGGCTGGCCGAGTTGTCCAGCGACCCGTAACATTTTCTTTTTGAACTACAGTACTACATATCTTCAGAAAATCTTAATTAACAGGAAACAATCATTCATCATCGCAAAAAACTGAGCAATAAATCTCAATTTTATGCATTTAAAAATTAATCTATTTCATTTATTGTAATATTTTTGCATTCAAAATTGACATATTTTTATCTTTAAATAACTAACCTTGTATTTTAAATTTATAAATACTATTTTTGTGCGGTTATTAAGACACTTTTAATTGTATAATGCTCCCCACTAGGGGGGGAGGGATGTAGCAGCTGCAGAGTGTTGTCACAAATACAAAGCAGCCAGTCTGAATTAAAATCTTACCACAGTGAACACGCATTTTATTTTACCTTACGGTGACCCCTTATTATTGTTTGAAATTACTAAAAAAAGGAAACATTTTCACTGTATTGTGTACTTTTTAATTACGTAACACTATGTCAAATTTTTCAAATTATATTCGTATTATATAAATGTACTTTTTTGTAAATATTTCAGTTAGGCACGGGGTTATACCTAAATAACTGAAATACAAACATTCTAAACTGTAAAATTATATATATAATAAATAAGAAATAAGTTTTTATACTACTCACATGTTAGTCTCAATATACTATTTAGGATTTATAACATTGATGATGAAATCATGATCATTTTCATAATGTTTTTTACGTGATAACGTCTAATAAATCGATGAACGCCGGCTGCACACACGAAAAAGCATGACTCATTGTCACGTTCCGCCTGAGCGCGGAACAAGCGATAGAGAGGCACGATCGGCCTAATCGTTCGGTTTTGTGACGCATCTATCTCTCTTCAACTTCCATCGGCCGATGCGTCCGAGTAGAGGGGAGACAGCAGCAGCATACAAGAAGAAAAAACAAAAAAAATGTTAATTTATGGAAAAAAATGTAATTTTCAATTAACTCCTGCTTTGTTTTTATACAAAATAATGATAATTCAGTAATAATAATTCAATTCAATTCATAAAAGTATGCTATTTTTCATCAATGTTTTCTTATGACGTTATCACGTAAAATTATCGTCCGTAAACCGACTTTAAAAAGACAACCAAAATTTTTTTTTTTACAAATATGCATATAGGATATAGTATAGTAAAATTAGATAAATTATAGTGTTGTACAAATTTTAATGATTTAATCCGGATAAAAATGTCGTGTGTAAACTCGTCTTTGGGGGTGCGGGGGAGCGAAAAAACAAACAACTACTTATTCCCTTCGCTTCCGATCTACTGGGAAGGCTTTATTGGAAGTTTTCTTGCGGCAAACAAGTCGAGAAAAGCTACGTATTTGTGCTGGAACAACTGTGCTAAGTTAAATATGGAAAATAAAAGTTCCGTGTAAACCATCGCTAAACTCGGCGTTAACTTGGCCAGAAAACCAACTCGTTTTTCCTGTATCTTGGTTTTGAAACTTAACGAATTATAAGTTACGTATTAAGCTATATTTAAAAAAAATCAACTTTATGTTCCTCCCATACAAAACGCCAATTTCATATGTAAGGACCTAATATTATTTTTTTTGAAGTAGACATGTAACTAAATAAAAAGGTTACCTAGTGTGGATATTTGGTAGTAAGCGGAATGTTGTAATACCCAGCCAATGACAGGTCATAAGCCTTGTAAACGCTTGAATATCCATATTCCCGAAAAAAAAATTCACTTCGTCTCGGTAGAGATATAAAAAAATCAATTAATTGAAATGGTTTGTAAATAAAAAACTTATTCACTTCTAAATACAATACATTTTTTTAATTTTGACAATTTTATTAGTTACTTTTTAAAATTTCAAATACTGGTAATATTTCCTTTCACCACATAAACATGTCGGTGATTGGTTTTGAAAAGCCACGAAAGCTTAGCTCTCTGATCTTCCAAATTGGGGTTGTGAGCTTTGGAGCAATAAAAATAAGCTTTGGAACATAAATGCAACGTATTGGGGTTCCGAAACATCTATAACGCCAGTACTGGGAAAACATGTACCTTTATTGGCCACTTCAAAGTGAATTTAATGAGAAAATGTTCAGTGGAAGCGAAGTTGGCTATGTTTTTTTTATGGGATTCTTGTTACGGGGTGTTTTCATCGTGACGCAAATAGGAATCCGATAATCATCCCCCACGGAAACGCGAATTTATATTTGTTTTGGTGAATTACTGAATGAAAATTTGGTTTAATAAGGCTGCCTTTGTAAATTACTCTGAAAAGAATTATACAGATTGTAGAAATACGTAAATCAAATGTCGTTTTTTGTTCAAGCGAATATTAAATTGAGGTATCAAAGAAATAAACCGACATATTATTTAGAAATTAAACAAAGATTGGAATTTTAAAAAAAATAGTGTTGTACCAAACCATTGCACTTAAAAATATCTCTATCAAGTAAAAAAAAATGATTTAATCATGGTGACGCTAAGCTAAGTTGAACCGCCTAAATTAGTGTCATAAAATATAAAAATAACGAAAAACGGCGTACCAGTATAATTAATTGTCCTCAAAATAATAAAGAACATTAATTTCTTTTATAGATAAATCTCTTGAGGATTTTAAATATAACGTAATAGCATATTATTACATGAAACTCTGTATTCAAAGTCTTTAAAATTACATTACAAACTTAGTCATAACTTTTGAACTTGTGTCTTTGCACTTTTCTTTGATACAGTTCTAGTTTTGACAGGCGTTTAAAGTTTATTTAAAATCTTGACTGACGAAAACTACTGCATCCGTGAATCAAGAAATTCTTGTGCACTAACTTTGCAAGTTTTACTACAAAAGTGAATTATACAATTTAATACAGTTTAATGATTAAACTGAAATTCATTTACTCACATGACATGTAACTAGAGGCGATTGGGGCATATGAGCCTGGTGGCAGGGGACAATAGTACGCGATTTTCGATGTAAGATAGTATTAAAATAATACTTCCACTGCGACTTAATAATTGGTGTGCCACATGACAAGCTACTAGTAGTTTGGTCTAATGGCCGCCTAGGTGGACCAGTGGCTAATGTTGTGCGCACTGCTTTTCTTAAAGAGCGCCCAGATTTACTCTTGTTCGATTTCCGTAGATAGAAATCAACAAAAAAAAAAATGTAATTTGCACTTCATATTATATATTGGTAGTTTTAACAGTGCCAATTCCCTCTTAATGCCAATAATCCCACCGACTTTACCTAAGACAGGGGTCTGAACTAATTTTGAATAACCCTTAACTGTCTATAGGGAAGAAAGGCGCAAATTTCCAAGCTCGGTCAATGTGAGTTTTCCAAGGGATTTCATCTTATAACGCCTCTCAATGGGCTTTGGGTTTAAGTGCCAAAAATTAAACGACTGAAAGACTCAATACAGTATGTGTGCGTAAAAATAACATTGAAGTAACATAGAAATTCATATTTTATCCCTTGTAATTTTGTTTCCCCTATCCTTTAGTAATTGTCTAGTTTAAAACTCGGATACTTTTTTAATTAATTGTCCTATAATTAAATAATTATTAACAAAATATTATAAAATAAAATAAATTTAAAATATAAAAATAAAATATAAATACAAATTAAACTCTGCAATTCAAAATTCCCTGACGTGACATTCTTGGACATGGTCACTGACGCGTAAGGGGACTGATGAAATTGCACTACCTTCATGTGATAAAGATATCAAGTTTTGACAGCGATTTACTCGGTTTAACCCTATACAGTGACGATATACCCACACTGGGTGCGGACAGAAATTCTTTGTAATACTTTACAGGATGTAGAACAAAACAGTAATAACACGAATTAAGATTAAATGAATCCTTTATCACGGAGTATACTAAGTCGGGATGGACGCAAGGAGTCACTTGGCGGCCGCTAGATCGAGGAGCGAAGCGGAGTGCTACGCCCACCACCGGGACCCCTGTGATTCGTGGAGCAGACTGAGCGTTAGGTGGTTGGCGTCGTGGACGGGACCATGCACACGTGTATGCCAGCTTATCCACAGCCGCCAGAAGCACTCTTGCCAGTGAGGGACAACGATGTCCAAGTCAATGGTGAGTCTAAGAATCTACACATACAATCCGTTCGTAAGAGTCATACAAAACATTTATTTAAATAGTGTGTACACATAAGGCTAAATATTTCGGTATTGAACTGCCAAATAACCTAAGAGTTGGGTATTGCCAGTGTCCTTAAAATGTCGATAATATATAAAACATTACCATAACACCTACTAATTGTGCAAATTATTATGAATCATTAAAAACACTACAATACTCGAAAAACATTATTCGAGTAGTAAATTTTTAAAAATAACAAACTGCCCCATAAACATCATGCCCCCAAGTGTATTAATATTAAAATACTCCATTACCCAATACAAATTTTCTGCGAGCAAATTTTCGTTAAATAAACTTTCAATAAACTGGCAAAAAAAACACACATACTGTTTAGACCGAACTTTCAGATAGAATTTTGACAGAGTTCACAGTTTTCTGAACAAGAAACTGTGTAGTTTATAAATTAACAAGGTAAAGTGTCGTCATATAAAGTGCTGGCTTTGAAAATATTGCAAAATTGTTATTATATTAAAACATTACAAACTATGTATGAAAATATTGAAATTATTATAAAGCATTCATAGAATGTAAAAAATGTGGCAAATTATTAGAAAAAAAAAAGAGTTTTTACTAAGGTATGGAAATGTCAAAATGAAAATTTAGCAATATCAAGTATAATATTTATGATTTCTGTGACAGATATTTCATACTAAGAATATATTGAAATTGTTATGAATATTAAGACAATTATATAATAATGTAAACCCAATAATATACAATGGTTTAACAAAATTCGTAGTACAACCCGAAAACTGGTGAATCTACATAATATTTCAATGAAAATTTATGCTTCGTTAATCATATTCAAAACACAGTTAATAAAAGTATGAGAACACATTGGGATTTTTACTGAGGACAATAAAAATTTTTGAATCTATGAAAACTATGATTTTTTTTTATATTGCTTTAGTAAGAAGTCAGCTTGAATATAACTCGGTCATTTGGTCTCCTTATTACAGGGTTCACGTAAAGAACATTGAAAGAGTCCAAAATCAATGTTTGCGCTTTATTAATTTTAAATTAAATATTCCCATTGTAAACATAAATTATAAACCTTTTAAATAAATATACAAACATAGAAAATAGAATAATATTAAATGATTTTGATCTTTCTGTTCAAAGTATTAAAATCTATGTTTGATTGTTGTCAACTAACAAATTTAATTAGTATACGAGTGCCCGGTCGAGTTACCCGTAGTAATGCACTATTTTACCGTAGCCAATCATCGAACAATTACAGTGCTAACTCACCGATACGAAGAATGCACGCACTGGCTAACAAGTATACTAACAATATTGATGTTTTTAACACAAATCTAGTGCATTTTAGGGAACAGTGTCTGGATGCCATCTCTGGCGGTAATGAATAGCTACCTACTGTGTAATCATTTAAAAATGTATATGTAAAAGCCCTATGGGCGTAAAAACAATAAAATAAATCAATAAATATTTGAAGTCGAATGTGTAATCTGAGATTGAAAAAAAAAATTCTTCTCATAAAAGCTTTCATAAGTACGGCAGATTAAGTAAAATTCCACAAATTCTTATTAAAATGCGTTTTATTTATTTTGTTTACTCTATGGATAGTATTATTAATTTGACAAAATAAATGATATTTGATAACAATTTGCAAAAAAATAAAAAAAAAAAAAAATCAACCCTTATTTAATTTTTACGAAAACTATGCGTCAAATCAAACAATTTTATTCTTCAAAATCGACTCCAAATATTATGACGTAGATTCACTGGTTTCCCGCTTGTACACCATGAGTCATGTATAGTATTGTGTAAACAATGTCAATCTAAACGATGATCAATCTCCTGCACAAGGATCTTCCATAGTATTATATCCTTTTTTATTCCAAGCAACCAATATTTTTCTAACTAATAGAGATTCTGTCACCATTTCACACACGCCTAATGCCCACTTTATATGAGACAGTTTCTTGTTCAGAAAACTACACAGTTTCTTGTTCAGAAAACTGTGCAGTCTGTCAAACTTCTGTCAAACACACGCTAAATATGTGTATTTTTTGAAACGCGATTGTAAGTTATTATCGTATGTTTGCTCTCAGGAAATTGTATATTTAGCTAATTATGTATATATGTTATGGTTTTTTTACGTATTTAAAAGCATACAATAAACCAATGTCTATTTAAACGTTTACATAAAAAAACCATTGACTGTCATGTCAGCTTAAATCTGACACTAGCACACAGTTTTTCATGCAGTTTTACCTTTATACGGGACCGTTTTCAGACTGCACAGAAAACTGTGTAGTAAACTGCGCCATATAAAGAAAGCTTAAGTATAAGGTCATGTCAATGAACCCTGCCTATATAATTTCTTGTTTTAGTCCCGCCGAAGATAATGCCGATCCAAGCGATGACGAACCTCCTTCGCGAGGGGATGCGCGCCGCCATCGCCTGCCAGATCCTCGAGGGAGACCTGCCCGTGACGTTCCGCTGGGAGAAGGACGGCTCGCCGCTGCACACGGGGCCGGGCTCCGGGGGCGCGGGGGCCACGCCGCCACGGCCAGCCGGCTGGACGAGTTCTCCGCGAGGCTCGTGATAGAGCAGATCACCTCCGCGCACAGCGGGAACTACACCTGCGTGGCCAGCAACGTAGCCGGGACAGAAAAGTTCACCGTGCCACTCACTGTCAATGGTTAAGAGACTAACTATATACTACAATGTACACTAGTGTAGCCCATATTATATACTAAAAATTTCAAAACTAGTTTACATGTCTGGGCACGCACAATTTTTTTTATTAGTTGTTAAACAAGTATTCAGGTAAAGTTTGAAGCTAATATTCTAATTGGAAGACAGTGCTCAAAGGTATGTAATATTAGGTCCTTACTATAATATGAAATTGGCGTTTTGTATGGGAGGAACATAAAGTTGATTTTTAACAAAAACGCACTGTGTTTTCTTTTGCGGCACCGTCGCCATACACATCATTAATCCTTCGAGCCGTTTCCTGCAGCACTGGTGCCACGGTGGAACTCGTACTCGTAAATAACGCGATATTTCAAGTTTTCCATTTTGTAAACTGAGTGACGCAAAGAAAAAAAAACAATTGAGGAAAAAACAAATGAATTATAATTTTCGAAACACAAATACTTGAGTAAATAGCTGTATAAATTTGAATTTGGAAATCTTAACCAAAGAGAAGATATTTGAGATCAAAGTTGCCAGTACGGCAAAACGCCAATTTCATATATTATGTAAGGACCTTATATTAAGAAAAAATATGAAAAAAAACTGGCATTTCGAGGTTTGTTCTAAATTAAGTACAACTACCTGGGAAGTAGTAAATTAGTTTATTTCAAAGTATAATATTGATGATGAATGGTAACTAATTAAATCTAGATATTGGTTCTAAATCTTTGACACCTATCAAGAATATAGAGTCCGCTTGACGTGTTTAAACGTGATAAAAAATCAAGGTAATAGAGACATAGCTGGAATGTTTTAATCTATATGTTTAAACATTTCAGCTATGTCTCTATTACCTTGATTTTTTATCACGTTTGTCCTGTTTTGTGATAATCTCCCTTTTAAAGGATAGCACCGCAACAGACTCGAATATATGAAGTGCTGTGGTCTCGCTTCTAACATTGCTCTTGTATGTTTAGTTGCTCCGAAATGGACCGTGGAGCCAACAGACGCGAGTGCTGCAGCAGGACAGGATTTGTCTCTTCACTGTGGAGCGTCTGGACATCCAGAACCCACCATCACTTGGAGAAAAGCAGTTGGTGAGTGTACCCTAAGTAATAGATGAAACTATGTATAATAGAACCGAACCCGGAACCTCCGTGTCGTGAGTCCAGCGTCTTATCCATTGCGCTACGGGGGCCGCCAATTTAGCAGATTTTAAAAATTATTAACGTCTGTTTATCCGCTCAAGACTACCAGTCATAACATCCCAGTTGCGTGATATTCACGTGACATGCGTTCGAAATTTCGGAATATCAGAGATAAAGTAGATTATGGACGTTTTGTAAATTTATTGGGTTTTGTAAGAAATGCGATAGGTGACGTCACAGATGTCATTTCCTAATCGTAATAATTCGAAGTAATCCACAGTGTACATTAAAAACACTATTTGCTGTTTAAATTGTCTTAATCAAGTTTTACTCTACAGAACCAAATGATATACCTCAAATTAGACACAAAACTAGGAACACAACTATGCAGCTTCATAAACCTCCAAAAATCCACATTACCTTTGGCCAAAGAAGCCTTGTCTATTTCTCGAGTAAAGTGTACAACCTACTCCCATTGTCCATCAGAACACTCGAAAAACACTCAGCATACAAAGTAGCCATAAAAAAATGGATTGTGGAGGTGGGTCGTGCACAATTGGAGGAATGGATCAGGCCAAGTAGATAGTCAGGGGGTTTTTGATTTTAAATTTAGACCACATACTTACTTTTATCTGTATGATTTAAAAAATTAAATAAAAATATGTATTGATGTTGGGTTACTTAAATGATTGTATGTAGAATATCCCCATTATAAACAATGTAAAATGTTTCCCTCGGCACGGGTTATCCCAGTGAGGGGACATTATTATTATATATATTTTTTTAAAAACACTATGTACAAGTCCAAATAAATAAATAAATAAATCAAATGAAAAGTTAATCACAATAATAAAAGTAAAATGGTGTCGAAGACTAGGAATCCTACCGGGTGTTCGCCAGTTTGCACGTGTTCGCTGGTCTTGAATGGGTGAATAGAGTATACTCAGGTGACACTCCCGGCGACGACAAGATGTTCCAGTTCGTGCCCAACGTGTCCTTGTACCCTCGAGGAGGTCTCAATTTACATCCCATCCCCCAATTATGTTGTATTGTTTCTTATTTAGCAGATGCTCGGGTGGACGTCTGGGGCCTGGCGAGGCAGTATGCCAGTCTCCATACATGTGGTATTACTAACTAATAAATAATGATCGGGGTAGTAACTAGCTTTTCTCTACCACTGTTATTTTGGGCCGACTCTAGTTGGTTTGGGTGATGGGAACAATGACAATTGGGTTCTTTCAGATTTTTTTTTTTTTATTTTAAAAAATTTATTGAAAAATTACAATTTCAAAGGGATTTTTTTTTAATTTTTACGATGTCATATGAATTTTCTAGCGCGGTTTGAAATAGCGCTTTTTCAAATCGCTCGCAAAATCTTCCATTTGGCGTGCATGCGGTGTGACGTCACATCAATATGGGCGCTGACTTCGTTATGAATTTCCCGCCTTTTTTATAATGGACGGGTATGACGTCATTAGCCAATAACGGGCGTTAAAAGTCACTCGTAATTTCGTGTTTTAAAAACATAAATTTATAAATGAAAACAACATTTTTGATCATTGTGTTTTATATCGATGGAATTGATAAAAATATACTTTAAAATATTCGGGAAGAACCCAATTATAATTCATAAGCCAAGACAGTGGTAGGGGCAATGAAAGCATATGAAAGAAAGCTTGTTAAAAAAATCGGTAGAGTTGTGCTGGACTAAAAGAAGACTCAATAGTCTTTAAAACAGTCAGTCAGGAAAGGGTGGAACTTTAATTGTACCTGTTACCCTAAATGGCTTTCCTGGTGTTCGCGAGGACAACGAGAGCCACTACTTGTGTGAGCTAATTTACCAGAAATGTGATCATTGTGTTTCTCCTTCCCAGGTGACACTCCCGGCGAGTACAAGGAGTTCCTGTTCGAGCCCAACGTGTCCCTGTACCCTAACGGTTCCCTGGTGTTCGCGAGGATCAGCAAGGACAGTGAAAGCCACTATTTGTGTGAGGCGAGAAATAATATCGGCTCCGGAGTCAGCAAACTGATATTCCTTAAAGTCAATGGTAAGTATATTCAGTCATCCTTATTTGTTTACCTACTAACCCTTGAAAAAGAGACACACGTTGATTTGTTGATAAAAAGTAGTAAAAAACAAATTGTATATTTATATAGTTTACACTTAAAAGCAGACCACACCCACGTGACTCACGGCCGCTTCCCCATACCACGTATTCCTCGATTTTTTCCCCTGGAATTTACAACATTATAAGCTATGTTTTTTTTTAAACACAGTTTTTAAGATATCGACTATAGGCGTGTTTGCATCGTCCTATTTTTTAAATATTTTATTTGTTAAAGGGGATAAATAAATTAAATTTTTAAAAAATAAGATTATGACAAAATCACGCATCTGGCCATTATCTAAAAAAGTGTGAAAAAATCATTGCTCTAATGATTAATTCCAGAGGAGAAAAATCGAGAATACGGTTGTATGGGAAAGCGGCCGCGAGTCACGCGGTGTGGTATGCTCTTAAGTTTTTTGTTTGTTAAAAAGCGAAAAATGGATGGAATATTGAATGGCCGACGCGCGACGCTACGTTTAGCTGACTGACAGTTAGTTTTTTTTATGTAAAGGTTTAAGTAGATATTGGTATATTGTATGTTTTTAAAAACTTTAAAAAACATATTTACATTATTAGCTATATATATATGGGTGTCCCATTTATGACCAAAAATATTTTTTTTTCGATTTTGAAAACGCATACCCTCTATCTTTTTTGCAATTACCTATGGCCTATTCAGATACGAAATTTCATATGTGTACAATGATTTTAACTCGTGCCGACTGGGCCTCAAAGTTTTTCAAAAATTAGATCAATAATTGAATTCATTAGTAATTAACATTTAAAAACTTGGATCGAAACGACTGAAATTGCCTTGAATAAAATTTAAGGCAGTATGCTGTATTCTTTTGAGCCCTTGTACATTTTATTTTAATATAGCGAAAATTTCCTTGTCGTCAGTAAGGGGTAAGACATAAAACTAGTACGAATACCATTTCTCCAGTAGATGTAGTGCGTAAAATAATGTATACATATTTCACGGGTAGAAATATTATTACGCCCGAGGGCTGGCAGATGTGTGTGACATTCAATTATTGTTGTGAAACCCACCAGACGATGTTAAATCATATGACACCCCTGAACCCTCATCGCACACCAACTACAAGGAGTCTGGTTTATTCTGTTATTTTAGACACCAGTTCAAAATTCAGGTACTTTGGTGTTTTCAAAATGGTCTTCCGGATTTATTGGCAGCTTAGAAAAAAATATCAAACTTTTTTCCAGAGGAATGCGTTTTACGACCGATTTTCTAAAAAAATCTATTGAAAAAATTGTGGGATGTCTTCATTTTCGGCATATAATTATTATCTTAAAAGTGAAAAAACAATAATAAGTGATTAAAGAGCACATAAAATTCTAGGGAAGTAGGTAACATGCCAGTTTTTATTTTCCCATAAAAATATTTCATATGTGATACCTAGGACTGGCGCTGAAGCGTAAGACTGATTGTCTTGCCTTCATGAAATATCAATGCAGTGCCCTATGCACCACTGGGTGTGGATAAGGGAGAGAAGTAGTAGTAGAGAGTAGTTTTTTTTGTCTTTTTTTCTAGCTTTGGTAAACATTTAAAATATAACTTTTAAAGAAAACAGAGTAAATTTTATAACATAAGCGCTCACATCTCACAGCGGTTAACTATGTACATAGATTATTACTTTAAATAATGTTACCTTTGCAGTTATGTTACAGAACAACGTAAATAAATGTAAACAATTATATTTATTTTTATCTTGTGTTTATTGTTTGTGTCGTGGATTCAGGAGAAATATTCGAGTAGCGTCTATCATTATAAGTTCCAGAAACTTCCGATAACTTTCTCCTCGGATGGTCCTGCTATTCCCCTCTATTTATTTCCCTCTCTTTTTTCAACTCCCCTTTCTTCATGGAAGTATTTCTGACAAAGGATAGATTGTTAACTCTCATAATGATATACTTATTTTCTTGTAGCGTTCTCATCCTCAAACTTCGAGATGAGTACATTTCTTATAACTTATCCACCCATAATCTTGTTGGATAACTTTGGCAAATGAATTCATTTTTCATGTAAATTGTTTCCAAGTTCTTGAGAACAAGACGTTGTATTTACTGTGTTGAGAATAAAGTGCTTTTCTTTGTATTACCTATGTTTACCTGTAACTGTTTGTTTAACAGTTCAATACTTAATTTCAGTTAAGTCGTGTTTGGATTTTTCCATACTTCTGAAACTTTTCAGTTTTCAGGAAGTTTCATCAGCGTCTGAAACATTGAAGTTGAATAATTAAGATTCTGAATCTTTTAAGCTTTTCCAACGTTAAAATAAGTCTTTTAAATTTATGCGTAGATACCTACCATTTCAAAAAGCATTTCACGTTATGAGTCAAGAGCTTTATAATGAATATGTTTTAGGTAAATTACACTGCAAATAATATTTTCAAATTAATCCACAAATTAAGTTAGCTGAAGCATTTCTAGTTCAGTGAAAAGACGCTGCACACACGAAAAAGTATGACTCGTTGTCACGTTCCGCCTGAGCCGAGTGTGCAAGCGAGAGCGCGGAACAAGCGATAGAGAGGCACGATCGGCCTAAGCGTTCGGTTTGTGACGCATCTATCTCTCTTCCACTCCATCGGCCGATGCGTCCGAGTAGAAAGAATACAGCAGCAGCACACAAGCTAAAAAGTGAAAGCGAAATTAACGAGTGCAAAAAAATGTTAATTAATGGAAAAAAAAATAATTTTCAATTGACTCTTGGTTTGTATTATACAAAATAATGATAATTCAGTAATAATAATTCAATTCAATTCATAAAAGTATGCTATTTTTCATCAATGTTTTCTTATGACGTTATCACGTAAAATTATCTTCCGTAAACCGACTTTACAGACAGCCAAAAGTTTTTTTGGTAATATGAATTTTCAGAAAGCAAAATCACAATTAATACAGAACCCTGTAATCCCAAGAAATCATTAGTGTCGTTCGAGTGACCGCCATTTCGCAAATAGCTTGTATTTATTCGACCGCTATAAAATGATTCTATTTCTGTGAAAATCTCTTCTCGTTTGTCTAACGGACTTTGACACTGCATTGTTTATTAGGTCATAAAACATAAAAAGCTCGTTTTACGGCGGGGAAACCAAATATCCCGTAAAGTGTTTATTTTATATTTTTCCCTAAAATCTGCGCTCGCCATCTGGCGCCACCTGCAGCCCGAATATAAAGATAAATTTATTGCTAGTTTAGCAGGAACCCCAGAGAGGTCGCCAGTCTATGTTCGTAAATTGGGTAGCGCCTGCTTAAATACGTATAGGCAATTTGGCTAACATCGAAAATTTCAACATTTGAGTCGTCCAATCCAAAGTTTATTTTGTCCTATTTTTATGGAAAATGAACTGAATAATGAACTTATGAGTGTTTCACAAGGTTCATACAAATAGAACTATATGACTGGAGTTTCGAAAGACTGTTCTTCCTTCTAAAAAAAAATTTTTGGTTCCTCTACCTACTTTAAAATTGATATACTTGTCTCTCGGGGAATCAGTTATAAGATATGTCATCACTGCTTGGGGGCACACATGTGCAACTAACATCAAACATATTCAAAACGTTCAAAATGCCCTTGCCAAATTAATTGTACCACCAAATATATTTAGTCAAAGACATAATGTTCCAATAATGTTTAAATATATTTAAAAGTATTACCCTGTGAAGGGATTACTGTGAAATAGAATCATTTGTCAAAATATGTTTGACAACACATGTAAAAAAAAATTAGATCACACATATACAACTAGATTCACATCCATGGAGGGGTTAATTGTGCCCAAAACTAAAAATAAGTACGGACAGAGAACTTTAGAATATTTAATTTCAAAAAAATTTAATATACTGCCCTATGAATTTAAATCGTGTAACAATGCTAAAAAAATTATTTTTATTTTAAAGGAATTGGTTGGAAGATAGAACTTCTTTATATTGATGCACCACAACTTATTATATATAGATTCACCATATGCATTTTTCGTATCTCTATTCCTTTTATGTATATTTTGTAAACTTTTTTATTATTTTTTTGTATTTCTATGATAAATTTACATATTTGCTATTGGCTCCCGATGACAAACGGCAAAATTGCGGTTTATCGGGACGGCATTATTTTTGTTTTCAAATGTTATGTTTTATTTTCTCAATAAAGAACTTTCTCTCTCTCTCTCTCTTTCACCTACGGGTATTACTGACACTTAAATTCCATTTTTCCCAAATTTTTTAATTTGTATCCTGTCAAACTCTGTTGCACATTCGTCTAAATTCATTTTTATTCAAATGTTTCCGTATTAATAATTTAAGTGTCAGTAATACACCCGTAGGTAGATGGAAGAACAGTCTTTCGAAACTCCAGTCATATAGTTATACTCATAAGTTCATGATTCAGTTCATTTTCCATAAAAATAGGACAAAATAAACTTTGCAAATGAACGACTCAAATGTTGAAATTTTCGAGGGAATCAATTAACGGTAAAATACAAATTTGATCATGACAGTAAAAATCAAGTTCAATTTGATGAATTTAATGTTTTAATATAATATTTTAAAAAAAAACTATAATATAAAATTACGACATTGTGTATTGCGCCTTTTTCGTGAGTAATCCCCTCAAAGGAGCTAAAATACTCATTTCATTCATTATACCATATCCGCTCCCTATGTGGAGCATATGGAATCCACAAACTGCCTCCAGGCCAAGCGATCGGCCGCCAGCTCCCGCGCATCCTTCCAAGTCAAGTCCACGTAATACTAATAGTGCGGATTTAATATTTTATTTTATAAATGTGTTCCTTTTTTGATTTAGCGCCGTTTTTCTAAGTCGGTTATTCGAAACTGTTGACTTGACGAGAAATATTGCAATTCGAATTCCTAAATAATAAAAATGATTTTTTAAAATGTTTTTCCGATAAATAATAATGATCCCATTTTCATTTTAAATGAACCACCTGAAATATTATTTTTTACCAAAATAGCACATTTTTAGTAGGTACCTAACTTTAGTACACTCTTTAAAAATGAATAGATATATTTTTATTTTTTTATTTTTATTTATTTATTAAAGTACATTATACATATAAAATATTACATTTTATCGCCTAACTAGGCTCTAGGCCCGTTTTAAGGCGAGTAAATATATAATGGACATACTTTTTTCTTTTTTATTACAAATTTTAGAAACAATACATAAATAAAATACAATTACAACTAATACATATTACCTAGTCTATTAAGAAAAATGAGGCTATCTTCGATCTACCCTCAATGGTCATCAAATTTTCTGACTCCCTCCGACCAGCATCAAGGAGAAAAGCTGCCAACATCCTCTTCAGCCTGACAGCACCACCACACTTCCAAGAATCAGGGATGAAATTATATATATCATTGGACCAATGTATATTACGTTAGATATTATATTAGATATTATTGATATCCCGACAGAGAAACTCTGGAAACGAATGTGTGTCTAGGCGTTTACAGGGCTTATGATCTGTCATTGGCTGGGTTAAGTGGCCACTTGATGTATTACAACATTCCCCATTCCGTCCATCATCTGATAACCATATATGACAAATTTTTTTGAAGCTTCTATATATTGAACTTGCGTTCGTAAGATCACATTACAAACGATTTTCTCACTGGTGACATCTGTTGAGAAGATTGTTAAGCATTTTTGGCAATCAATCTTTATTGGTGTAGGTAAGGCTTTATAAAAAAGATATTATATTCTTAGATTTTCTTTAGCTTCCTAATTCAACCACGTTTCTGCTTCTAGAGTCTAGACTTTATAAAGACGCGGTTATAATATTCGAATCAGGATTCGAATTAAAAAATTCAAAATTGAAAGTAACCCTATTAAGGGCGCCATACACGATCCGGCTGCATCCGTAACTCGAATCACACGGTCAGCCGCCTCACCCGGCCCCGCCCGGCAGATCGGCCAGTCGGAGCTTTGACTGCCACCCATGCGTGGATTATACATGACTTTATGTCGCTTTACACACTGCTTAACTTTACACATCCCTAATACTTTACATTATATTTTATTACGTTATTGTTTTGAAAGCGTTAGTTTATTAAATTGGAGTTTCGGCGATTTGGCCGTTTTTGTAACCCTGCTGTTACTTTTTTGTTTTACCGATTTTATTAGTAACTAATAAATAAAATAAATGGAGTAAAAAATTGAAATCTTTAAAAAATATAAATAATATATTTATTTATTTATTTATAGGAAAACCAACAGTCAAAATAAACATAAGAAAAAAAATGCTTACTCAACAAAATGTGATCAACAAAGTGTGATTTCACTCGGAAAGCAAATGCCTCACATCACTATGGTTATTCTCAAATAAATCTATATTCAAAGTCTTAGATAATTTATTAAGGTTATTGGAGGCTCGCCATATATACGATTTTTGAAGTTATACTTCTTTGCGCCCGTTAGACACTTTGGGGTGGGATGTTGGTCGAGAAACCGCGTCACGCTGATTTTTAAGAGAAAATGGCGCTTAAGAGAAAATGGCGCCACAGTCACTGATGCTTGTATCTGATACTTGTTTTGATACAAGTATCGATACTTTTATTGATACTGATATTGAAGCCGGAATTAACAGTACCAAGTTTCAACACCGATAGCGCTGCAAGACAATAACGTTGCTCTTCTATGTTCCCAGTGTTTTTCAGTGAAAATTGTGTTTTTTTTTAATACTGTGGCATATTGCCATCGTGCCAACGTTTATACATTGCATAGCAAAGTATAAACGAGAAAATGTTGCTGCCGGGGGAGTAGCAATTTATCACAATGAAATTGACCATAATAATGTAGTCACTTCTCACATGGATATTTATTCAGGGGCATCAGAATCTCTTGTTGCAGGACAGTCTGCTATTGGAGAAATTTGTATTAGTAAAATGCGTTCCACAAAATGGTCGAGAATTCATAGTTGTGGCGCTATACATCTCTCCCGGTAAAACTGTAAAACAGATCATCAAGTTCATACACCAAAATTTGTTAATTTATACCAGAGAGGGTTCCGCACTGCTCGATGAAAATTTTCATGAAATCCCAATGATAATCAGCGGGGATTTCAACATCAATTTTTCCAATGAACAAACAGAGCCATTGATACATTTTCTAAAAGACAAACTAGACTTGGTAATGTCGAATGACAAGAATCAAGGTACGACCAGATACGGAACGACCATTGATGCTGTATTTAGTAGATATCTTGAAAAGTTTGAGTCTAGAATATATGTTAGTTACTTTAGTTATCATAAGCCAATGAGGGAATCCACTGTTTTCTATTCAAGTATTTTTTTTCTATAAACTTACTATTTAACTAAACAAAAAAAATATATTTAATATTTTTTTATAAGTTATTGATGAAGATACGATTTTTTAAAGTTGCACATTTCAAATACCGCGCTAAATACCAACTATGTACTAACTGCGTCATTTTTGCAGGAGTGACGTCATAAAACGGGTTGTTTAAGGCCATGGTATTTCTCCAGCCAGTAACAAAACTGTAAAAAATCTATGCAAACTGACGCGGGAAGCACAGATAAAATATACCGTCGACTCAACTGTCATATACTGTTAACAGCTGTTCTAGGGAGACTGAATGGCGGCCATCTTTTTTGCAATAGAAGCTTGTATGTAGATTGTATTCCATATTAAAATGCCATGGAATGCGGCTACGGGGGTTTAAAAACGGAAACCGGAAACACTACACTTAGATACAAGGAGTGACGTCATTGTTTAAGATTTTGAAATGAATGCTATTTTCAACATTTTTTATTAATTTTTGCGTGCGTTTTTGGGATATTTCATCGAACTTCAAAATTTTTAAATATTCGCGTCTACACGAAAGCATTTTTTAAAATTCAATTCCGGCTAGCAGTGGATTTCCTCATTGTGTCTTTCTTGGAATACAGTACGATTTCTAATGACCAACCAGAAAATGAGCAAGATGAAAGAATGATTATAGAAGAAATAACTGATAATGATAATATAGGTGTATAATATAATAATGAAGTCACGTATAATATATTGAATATATATAAATATATTGAATAATATTGAAAAATGTCTTATATTTCATTTATATATCCTGTCTGTTTGTGTGCGTGAGTGGGTGTATGAGAATGGCCAAAGAAGTATAACTTCCACCGTGTGGTCCGACGCACACCGATTTTTTTTAATTTTCTATAGTTAGTATGTACCAGAGGGGTATAGAGGAGAGGGTTGTTACGAAGGGTTTTACGGGGAATATTTATTGAAAGTTTAGATAGTAGTTCCAGAGAGTCTATTGCTCCAGAGGCTATTTTTGATAGGAAAACTATATCGGCTATTTCACGACGCTTAATTAAAGATTATAGATTATATTACACATACAATATTAAAAAACGTAGATTATCATCTGCATTCCCGCGGTGGTTCATTCATCTTCAGGAAATATTGATTTAAAACGTGGTTTATCACATTCACCATACCTTGAACTGGAACGGAAGCGTAAGACTGGTCATCTTACCTTCATGCAATCAATCCATGCAATAAAATTATCAACATACACAGCTTGAGTGTAACTACTACCTACACAGTGCCCTATGCACAATTAAATGAAGAAGAAAAAAATAGACAATGTTTTATTGAATGACTTAAAAATACATAAATAATAATAAACATATGCAACTTCGCCGTTGAAAATCTTCCAGTACCTAATATGAAAAAATCAACTTAAGCTATTATATTATAGTTGCTTTGTACCGTTTCGAAAACTTTAAGCGGAAAATCGGGCGGTTGAAAGAAGTGGCAATTAGGCAATAATTTAGCCAATATACACCAAAAGTGTGACAAACAAATAAAACTCAAAGAAATAGGTGATTCTTTCATTGCTTCCCTCTGTTATTGGGCCTCATGGCCTGTTGAAATTAAACAAATATAACACATATGAAATTTATATTGGAAGCACTCACTTTGTAGTTATTCATTACAAACTATTTAAATGAAAACACTTTGTTTTTAACTACTTTTTTTTTATTATTATTAAAACTCCCGAACGGTTTCGAAACAACACGTGTCTCTTTGTCAAGGGTACAAGAACGAATGAAATTGGATAATGAAGTAAGTTGTGTCAGTGCATATGTTCAATGGTCAGGTCTATTGTTTGTCTAAGGTTGAGAGATGAATGGATGGGTGGGTAATTTATGACTTTTTTTATTTTTATGGATTATATATCTTTAAGTTAAGAAGGGGGCTGTAGGAAAAAATATTTATTTGATTATTTATTAAGTTGCGATTATTATTTAAAGACTTTTTTATTTCGAAAATGTCTAAATTGTCTGATTTGAATAGTTTATGTTCTACATGTAACACTTTTAGACACGTTAAATAGTTTAAATATAACACAAATAAATATATGTATGACTCTCATTTCATTCGATATTCCAGCTCCTGCCTATTTCCCATCGAAGAATAAACAAGTTCAAGTTGTGGCGGGGGAGCAAGCACACCTGCAGTGCACTGCTCTGGGGGATACGCCCCCTTCACATCAGCTGGAGGAACCAGCACCACCATGCCATCACTCACCAAGTTGACCAGAGGTAATGAGAAATACAACCATGATGCAACGGAACAAACTGAAACCATAGCCAAAGTGTCATCATTATATTTAAGTGCCTCTGTATAATAGAAATTGTCTTCTGTGGATTTCTTCGGTATTTGATCTGACAGCTCGTGTTGAAGCTGATTATCTATATTTAATGTAATAAATGATCAAGATACCCTGGACTTTATGTACTAATACAGTGTTTTTATACCATTGAGTACGGATAGAGGATATTCAGATTATGATTACAGTAGGTACATACAGGGTTAATTTTTAGTCAGATAACAGAAAAAAAAATCGGTGTGCGTCGGACCACACGGTGGAAGTTATACTTCTTTGGCCATTCTCATACACCCACTCACGCACACAAACAGACAGGATATATAAATGAAATATAAGACATTTTTCAATATTATTCAAAATATTTATATTCAATATATTATACGTGACTTCATTTTAT
>JAGVSP010003817.1:0-18917 GCA_022494985.1 Micrasema minimum
ACTTCAATTATTATAATATAATATAAAATAATGATTATTATTAGAGGTAAGGCAATTTAGAAATAGAAATATTTTATTTTTGGACACATAAATCACAGATGTATCCATCTGGCGAATCCCACCCTGAACATATAGCATGAGCCCACAGTCCGCAGATGGTGCAGCGATACCACAACTCGTTATTTTTTCCAAATTCTTCGCAAAAAATACATTTGTTATAATTTTCATCATCCACATTCATTGTGTCATCACTGTCATCGTCGCAAAGGTGCTCTTCATCACTTTCTTGTAAAATTTTTCTCTTGTAAGATTTTTGTTTCATACGTTTGTTCTTCTTTTCTTTGACAACTTTTTTTGGTCTTTTATCATCTTTTCCAGTCTTATTGAGTTTTGCTATTTTTTTTCTTTTCTTTATCCTCTAAAATCATTTTCATAGGAGTCGCAGTTAATATGGTAGCATGTTGTTTCCGCTTTCTTTGACTTGGCTTAGAAGATGGTGCAATAGTTGGTGTTGTTGCTATAGCAGCAAATAATACCGGAGTTCTTTGCTCATCAACAAGTTCTTGGTTACAAGCAACTGCCAAAACAGATTGAGAGCATTGATCCTTATTTGATGGTCCTGCCAAAGGAGATGTGTATCCGGAAATTATGGCCATACCATCAGACTGCGCATCTTCAAAATTCTGGACATTTGGGTCTTGATTTTCAGCGATTTGTTCCGATTCTTGTGCCATCAGCGACGCTGCCAGAAAATCTTGATCAGTGAAAACATTTGGGTTTAATGGGTAAATTCCCGTGGCTCGAAATCCAGATTCTGCTTTACTTATATTCCCAACTTGTACGTATGCTTTATTGAAAATACCTGCAACATCGTATGGAGTTATTTTAGACATTAAATGTGTCTTCATGTGCCTGTTGCATTCATGCCTATAAGCAGCTTTCAGGGGCCTATAAAAAGACACATCCAGCGGCTGTATTCTGTGAGAACTGTGTGGTGGAATGGAAAGCATTGTTATGTGGTTTTCCTTGCAAAAATTAAAAGCTTGAAGGGAAAATGTGACTGCTGTGATGGTCCAAAATTAACAACACAGGCGATTCTTGGGTAGGCTTAGCAAATGCTGCGAAATGTTTGAGCCAAGTGACAAATAAGTCTTCGTTTATCCAGCCATTTTTAGAGTTGGTGTATAATGCACCAGCTGGTCCATCTTTTTCTAATAAAGGCGTCATTCTTTGTCTGGCAAAAATAAACATGGGCGGTATAAAGTTTCCGGCTGCATTCCACTGCAAAATATATTTTGATGACTTCTGGCAAAATTCATTCGTTCTGGAAACGAAATAATTATTTCATGAAATGGTAAGAATTGTAGCAGTAAAAGTTTCATTCCTAGTCGTCAATAATAAAATATCATAAGTTTTTTGTTTTGTTTTTATTTATCTTAAAAATATTTTTGAAAAAACACATTCGGTGGCTTCTAATGACATAAATACTTGACACAATAATCTCAACATGAGTTTGAATAATTATTACAAAACACAAACAAAAAGAGGACACTGGTGAATTAACAATAAGTTTTATTGTCTTGACACAATAATCTCAACATGAGTTCGAATAATTATTACAAAACACAAACAAAAAGAGGACACTGGTGAATAAACAATAAGTTTTATTGTCTTGACACAATAATCTCAACATGAGTTCTTATAATTATTACAAAACACAAACAAAAAGAGGACACGTCTGAATAAACAAAAAGTTTTATGGCAATCAGTGTAATTTTATTCTTCACATTCTTCCTCTATAGGTTCCGGTATAAAGTCTTTACCACTTGTGCTTGGAAATGCCTCAAACCACGCATGCAACTCACAAGGAATAACGCCACCCCGACACAATTTCAATAAATCTTTTTTTCTTCGCATCTGTGATCGGGATAGGGCGTTTATACACCCTTTTTACCTCATAAGTTTTATAATTAACATTATTAGGGTTTTCAACACTACTGGCATCATTATTTTCAATCTTTCTTCTTTTAGATTGTCTGGTGGATCTAACTGCTTTCTCAGATATTATTAAGTGGGGATTACTTTCCTCTAATTCTTTTTCTGCCCTTTTTCTCGTTTCCAAGAGTTCTTTTTGCCTCTCATCAGACAGGCTAACATCCAGTATTGAATAGTTGCCTTCATAGTCATACCTATATTTTATTATATTTGGCGATAACTTCTCGTATCGGAGACACTTGATTTTGAGCCAAGCAACTATTTTCCCGTCATTGTCAACAGATCGATTTTTCATTATTGTGGAAGATAAATCTTTTAAGTCTAAAATGTCTTTGAAAGACATTTCTTCGACCTCATATGGCTTTATGTCACGACGCTTATTCAAAAAAAGGTTTGCAAACCCTTATCTTCTCAGTATTTTTTTCAAAAAAATAAGCGTATGTGCTTGTACGATGTTTGCCAGAAATCCCTCCCCATAGGCGCCGCTTTGGCTCTTGTTTTATGACGTGGCGTAAAATATAATCCTTTTGTCTGCAATAATCTGCCATTCCCCAATATACTTGACAAATTTCAACTCTATCATCCTCCAAGAAATTGTCGGAACATTTATAACGACAAGTACAGTGAATGGGTTTCGGAGCCTTGGCAGGTTTTGCAACTCCTTTGTAGTTTTTGTATGGCAAGCATTTAAACTTATTTTCACGGTTAGTATTTTTTTTCCAACCTTCTTTATTCTCTTGATACCACCGTGTAGTTTTCCTTTTTTTCTTACCTGCGTTAATTGGCGCGTCATTATTTTTTTCAGATGTACTGCTATTTTGCCAATCTGGGTCCTTAACACTATCATCATCATCCTATAAAAATAAATGGATTAGTTATTATCAGGACTACCTACTACTAATAATACGTCGTGTTAAACACAAGTACTTATTTCATTTCAAATTTTTAAAGTCTAAACCTTACTGTAATATATAAATCCTTTTCAAGCACTGACAAATCATATTGCAGTGCAGTTGCAGACGTTGATGGCTCGATAGACTGCCCATCAAAGTGTAAATTATCATTATCCTCAATTGTACAGTCCTTATTTGTGCCCTGTAGAAGATTATACAAGCATAGTTAATACAATAAACAAATTGAGGTTAGAAATCTTACCGGAATTCTATCATTGCTTTGCAGGTTTTCATTAATCACCGCTAAAATCATATTTTTCCCGCGTCCGGCACGAAAACTGTTCATATTTAAGGTCATTTGGAAGAATTCCACAAGAAACAGGTTAAAACACTGATTAAAACAGCTCTCCCAACGTGCTACTAAACTGGCGGACTCAAAATGACAACTGACAGATGAAGCAAGAAATCATTTATTGCTCACTTCATGTTGTAAGAAAGTGTTGCCAGAAATCATTAAAATCGGTTGATTACTTCTGACGCAAAGTAGGGAGTAAGCACTTGTCATACAGAATTTTGTGCCAGAAATCACTAAAATCAGTTAATGACTTTTAGTGCGAACGGAATTTGTGCAAGAAATCACTAAAATCAGTTAATGACTTTTGGTGAAAAAGGTTGGAGTATGTACCCAAGTATACCGAAAAGAAAATAAAATGTCATTAAGTAACCTGATGATTTCTTTTTTTTTTTTAAATAACATTTTATAACATTAATGACTTTTTTCATCCACAAAACAGCCGTTCTATGGCAAAAAACGTATTGATGACTTCTTGCTCTCATTGTTTGCATAAAAAATAACCCATATTGACTTCTAACTCAGTTTTACCAAAAATGTTACTTGATGACTTCTTGCGCTACACCGACGATATATTCTTGTTTCTTTATTTCATCTTTCTCTGATTTTATTTTATTTTTTAGCATGAAACATGTTACACAAACATCAGATGCTGGACTAGAAAATCCAATATTGAAAGTATTAAATATATTCCAGAAAAATGTTTTCTTTACTTGGAGTGTTTGATCAACAGCATTATCATACATTTTCCTTAATTTTGATATAGTCATATCACTTGACAAGTAACAGCGAACAGATTTCTGTCTGTTGTAGTGGCTCTCTTTTGCCGGAAGAGCCTTCAAAAATATGGAGACTTTTTCAGTATGTGCACGAAAATTTACACGGTTTGTGTTTTTGAGATACAGATGGACGATGCCGTTGTATTCTATAGGGTGCTATAAATCTTGAGAGAAATTTATCTTGTTCGACTTTACCTTTATTATTAAACAGCAATTCCCTTTGTTTTATAATGTCCCTAATAGAGACAGCTTGACATTTAAATTAACTTTTTCCTTTGTGATCGCAGGGTCTCTTGAATTGTAATCCTAAAGGATCCATATTCGAATACCTAGAGCAAAGCTAAACTACATGAAATATCAAGAAACGCAAAAAAACATTGAAAAATAGTCAACCGAAACGTCATTGTAAATACTTACTTTTCGGCACGTGTTTCACGTCTCTTATTTTGCCATAGAGATACACGCTTTCGTTGGCCTGAGTTAATTTCGCCTACAGCAGACTCCATCACGTGGTATTTATATTAAAAACGCCCTAAAACACTTTAATTTCTTCATAGATAATCAACCACCACACAATACAACCACGCTGCAAAATAACTTTGTTGACAAGTGGACAGTATTACCAACATAACAAATTATTTTCGTCTATGATATAACTGCTTCTTTCGGAATACTTTTTTTTTATTTATACCGTTTTTTACTTTGTTTTGATCATCACACAGGCAATAAATTATTTGAAAAGGAAAATGTTACGTATTGTTGCGAACTATCGTAATGTACGTAAGAAGTAAGGTGGAAATGTAACGTTTTGTTGTGACAAATACATCAGGAATTCTAGCTTGTAAAATTGTTACGTTTTGGTGCGATTCAATGATTTCATATTGGTTTAACACAGGATTTGTTATGTTTTGTCGCAATTTTACTTAAGATTTCGATAGAATACAGTAAACAGAACAGATTTTAATTTCAAGGTTTTTTTTTTTGCAATATTGGAAATGTAACTTTTTGGTGAGGACCTCCACAAATATGAAATGTCCTCGTCGGGAAATTTGGGGATCAGGTAATACTGCAATAACATCTTTTAAATCTTGTACAGCACATACATCTTCAATACTAGGGTAGATGAAGACTGATCCCTTATCACGCTTAGAATTTTTGACTTTTCGTGTAAATTTCACTGTGGGAATTTTTTCATTTATTGATAAAACCTTCCCTACAAAGTGCTTAGTGCTCTTTTTCGCAGCGAATTTAGCTATTATCCAGCTGTTTTCTTGAAATTCATGACAATCTTTCACGTCAACATTAATGTCACTCAGTTCGAAAGCGGATATTATGCTTTCTTGTTCAAAGTCTTCTTGTTCTTGTAAATATGACGCAATATAAGTATCAAAATTTTCGTAGTCGGAGTCGTCTGCAGCATGAAAAGAAGTTTCCGACACCGGGCTTGAGTCGCTGTTGTACACATGTTTCTTCTGTTTTTTTATTTTGGATGATTGGCCTTGAGAAGTTCTTTTTCGTTTAGTCATTTGTGTATTTATATCTCGTAAAACGTTTTTTTTGGGGGAAGCTTCTTTTAAAACTATATTAGACGTAATTATTATCTTCGGTTTTTTATTCTTGTTCGGGGAGTCATTTTTAGGTACATTAACTATTTTCAAATCCAGGCATTCTGGTGTGTCAACCCAAAACGGAGTATTCATTTCTGAATTCTTTGTTAAATTCCTCAGCCAATGTACGAATTTATTTGAAACTGTCGCCAAAGGCTGCATGTAAATGTTTATGGCACTTATGGAAAGCTTGCAAAGACTGTCAGGACTTTTAGTTTCAGGACACTTTATTTCCTTCTTCTTGACATATGTTATTTTCGACGGTCCTGGTAAACTTTTTCGAGTCTTTTTTCTCTTTTTGTGTATTTATTTTCGTAACCTTCTTTATTTTTTTAGCTTTAGCTAGCTCTTCTGCTTGTTCAGTTGAAATAGATTTACCAGGTATGACTGGAAGCTTGCTGTTTTTGCCTGTTTTTATTGGTTGTGATTGTCTATTTTGCTGTAAAAACTCCAAAAGGCTAGCATCAAATTGACGAAAATTTTCTTCTTGTAGTGTTGGCATTTTTAATGTCACTCTTAAGGGATTGAAAGGAAATATTCCGGATCCTTCAAATCCTTTACATATGTTGATCTCTTTTGTAATGTTTATTTTTGACATTAGCTCCTGCAGTAGCTGCGGGAAATGACATTTGTTGATTGTGCTTGTAGTGATGTGTGCAGCTTTATAATTTGTTAAAATTTCACGCCAATGTCGTTTCATTGGTCCAAAAAATGCCACGTCTAGTGGTTGAGTAAGGTGTGTAGCATTTTTTGGAAGAAAAGTAAATCTAATGTTTTGACTTTGACATATTTGAATTGTCTCGACACTATAATAAGTTTTACGCCGTCACGAGAGTCTGCCCATGGCATAACTATAGTCTTGAACCAATCATCAAAACAAATCATATCGAACCATCCAGATTTGGTGCGATTATACCTAGCATCTTTTGGACCATTTTCACACCACTTGGACCACAAATGATCTGCTTTGTAAACCACATAAGGTGGTAGGCAAATTCCGTCAGCAGTTCCGCTGAACATGATTGATACTGAGCTTTTGCTTGCATTAATTACCCTTTCTGGGTGTTTTGTGCCTCTTTTGAAAATACATTTTTTAGATCCGGGGTCGTCACTTAAATTTGTCTCATCAAAATTGAGAATATTACTGGTGGGAACATCTTTAAGAGAAATTTCCAAATTTCTGTAGTATTCGTCCATTTCCTCTACTGTTTTTGCAGCACGGCTTCGTTTTATATTTTGTGTTGCCCTTTGTGAAAAATTGTGTCGTTTTAAGAAAAAACGGGCCCAGCGTTCACCAGGCATTTTTCCTTTAAAAAGAGCAGATTTTCCACTTTTTAAAAGGTAGTTGTAAACTACAATACGCAAATCTAAAAGAGAAAGAGGACAACCAAATTCTGCTGAAATATTCACCACGTCCGCTATGTGAGCTTCTTCCTCAGTTGAAAACTCTGTAGGTCGACAAATGGTTTATTATGTACGCTTTTGACTTTGTTGCTAATTGTCCGACGTGGGATCCCAAACTGCTTTTCTGCTTCGTATGATGAAATAATTTTTCTTCCAACGAGATCTACAGCAACTTCCAGCATTTCCTTCGAGTAATCAGAATAACTACGAGCTCCTACTCTACGCCTTCTTCGCTGTTGATTGTTTGCCATTTTTCACATAACTGCAATAGAATTAAGATTTCCATAATTTTTAGTATTCAATTTGTCCTCGAAATATCGTTTTATCAATAGATTTGAGATATTTTGTAAACTCATTATAACGATCATCGATAGAGATAAACTTTGAATTAAGTTATGTTTCGAACACTTATATAAGTAGTGTGTCATATTTAAATCATAATTAAAAGTTTATTTGTATTACTAGAAAATAAACAAAAAAAACTTTATCCGGGTAAATTATATAAAGTCAAATACATTCAAATTTCGTTTAATAAAAAAATTAAATTAAATGAAAAAATCAAATTTAAGATAAAGCACGTTGACTACTAGTGATAACCCTAGAACCAGGCAAAAAGTACAAATCGTGTTTTCAAAACACTGCACAACATTGCCTAGCAAGTTTTTTTGATGAAATCGTGTAAAAGTATCAAACAATACAGAAAATATACAGTATTTTCTTACCCCGGGACGGTTTTACTTTTCAAAAACACTTGGTTTTTCTTGAACTTTAAAAGTTTTAGGAGACCAAAATTTCACGACTCCTCCCTGCCGACATTCATCGCTCAACTGAGAGCGCAACAATCGAGTTGGCGTTATGAAAAATAAAAAAGGTGTTGCCAGGACAATGAAAAATTACTACCAAATGGTAAAAAGTGAGATAAAGCCAATCAAATGCGAAATATCGTAATCGTAACGAAACAGGAAAAGTTGTGGCCGGTAGGAAAAGTTGCAGCGTTTTACGGTAATAAAAAAACAGTAGTGAGAATGGAAAAAATAATCATTTATTCGTTTCAAATAAAATCAATCACATAGTTATTAAAAACAGATACATAAAGTCAGTAATTAAAGTTTACTTTTGGTAGATTTTTGTTAAGAAAACAAAGTTTATTTCAAATTATCAGCAGATAATCTGTTACGCAAATCATTGCCCTAACAAATTGGCATTTAATCCGTAATTTTTATAGGTTGAAAGATAAAGTAAATATATACCTAAGCATGATATAAAAGCATGATTTCGATTCTAGGTAGGCATAGGATTGTAGCCAGTTTTTTGTAAGGAGTAAGGATAATATAGATTTGCTCTTATATAATTGTCTCTGCGGCACAAAAACATCAACATCATTATGTGGGGAAATTTGGTTGTAACTCCTGATGATCCTAGGCAGGGGTGAAAAGAATCCTACGTTAGTTCTGTAGTTTCCCAGAGCAAAGACAACGTTTGTACGCAAGTTACGGTGGGGTACATTAAGGCAGATCTGAGCTAGGATATCTTGGGCGTCAACATGGTTAGATATTAATTTATGTAAAAATAACAGACCAGCCAGAACTCTTCTAAACACTAAACTAAACAAATGGAAATAAACTAGGCGATCGAAATAATTTATTACCACAGTGTGCAATCCGTTCCTAAATATTAAGAATTTTAAAAAATTTCCGTTGAACAGCTTCAATTCGCATTATTGTGGATATTATAATTAGGAGACCATATTATTGAATTAAACTCTAATAAGCTACGAACATATGATTTAAACAATGTGATAGCAATTTCTGGTCGTTTAAATGGCTTAGAAATTCTCAAAATGAACCCACACATCTTAGATGCTCTAGTGGTTATGTCGTCAATGTGATGGGTAAATCTGAGATTAGTATCAAAAGTAACCCCTAGATCTCTAATCGTCTCAGTATTTTTCAGAGCTATGTTGTCAATTGAATAGTTGAATATGATTTTTTTCTTTTTTTTTGTAAATTTTATCGATAGACATTTGTTTATTATTAAAAAATAAGTCATTCATATGACACCAAGATGATAAAGTAACAAGGTCAGACTGTAATTCATTGCAGTCATCAATAGTTTTTATGATTTTGAATATTTTTAGATCGTCGGCGAATAAGAGAAATTTGGAGAACTTAATGTGTAACGCAATATCATTTATAACAGATTAAACTTAAAATATAGTAAAAAATTATGTTTTTAAAACGTTATAACTTTTTTATTTTCCCAGCTAGAAACGATTTTTAGGTGTCTTTGAACTTGGAATTTTGTCTTCTTTCTATTTATTGCAAAAAACAGAGCTCTGCAGAGTTATTCTCGATCAGGAGAAGCCCTTGTCAAACGATTTTTTTTCTCATAGAGAAAAACTGACGATGAAACTAACACAGAAATCTTGAACAAAAAAAAAACATTTTCGGAGGTAAAAAATGCACTCGATAGCTCAAAACCAATTCACGGCACTCTTTTATTGTGAAAAAAGTTCGAATAGGGGTGTAAATAAATTAAAAAATGTAATTGAAAAGTTCGAGGTGTATAAAAATAAATTGTATACGTGATGAAAACGACATTAGCGCCTTTTGCTGTACAGCATTATTGACGACATTTTTTATAAGCTTTATGTACTAAGCTATGCAGTACTATCGGTTACATGGCGTATCAAATTCACCCGGAACTGTCACTAAATTATATCAAATACACAAATACAAAAATTATAAAATGGATGTTATAATGCAGGAACCTTCCCAGGAGTGAATAAAACAACCCTCTAGAACAACTTATTGCAATCGGATAAGCGGTTTACGAATCTATAAAGGACAAACATATATACAAACTTACATTCATTTTTATATATATAGATTTGGAGTAGCATTCGTGTTTGATCTGGGGTTGGTTATGAAAAAGTTATCAATATGTTCATGGCTGTGGTTTGTGTAACCTACAGCGTTGGCCACATCGTCGATTATGGACAAAATGTTTGAGTCTTTTTTTATGGGGATTCCTCTGATTTCTATGTTATTTTTTCTGGTTTGAATCTAAAATATCTAGACGTAAATCCAACTTTTGAACGGAATTCGTAAGATCCTGAATAACCTCCTCGTATCTCTCAAATTTTTGAAATTTGGCCTCAATAAGCTTCATTTTGTTAAATTGTTCATCCATTTTTTTGTCAAAATACTCGATCGAGACCTTAAATTCTTTATAATCATTCTTAAGTTCTGTGAATTCCGATCTCATTTCAGTAAGAATTGAAATTACATCTCTGATTGTCGGTTCCGAACGGGTAGAAATAGGATGTTGAATTAATACTGGGTGTCTGTGTCGTGTAGAAGAGCGTGTGTCTGTGCGCGATTTTGTCGCGCCTCTGCGGTATTAGGACCCTCTCTGTCTGTATTACTTGTAATTAATGAAATTAGCATTCTTCTCGCATTCATGCTTGTAGATTGCAGATTGAACGTTCGCAATTTATAGCGCGGATCTAGTGCTGTTGCTAAATATAAATGTTTCATCATTCTCTAAATAATCAAATCTATCATTGATCCCAGCTATCAAATTCAGTACAAAAGCATTGTATTCAGGGCTATAAGCGTTATCATCCATGGCCGTGGTGTTCTTGATACGTTCTAAGACTTTTCGCAAAAACTGTTGATCAGCGGTATGGCGTCAGACAAGCAAGCAGACTCTTGACTAATGGACTTTGTAGCTTCTTCAAAATAAGTCAAGGCTGAGACAACATGTTCCATTAGTACCCACTCTTCTGTAGCCAATTCAGTTCTACATTTCACATGGGGTAAAGATGCTTGAACTGCAACTCGCTGCTCAAGAAGTCTCCTAAGCGCTAGAAGGGTAGAATCCCAGCGAGTGCTGACATCCTGGATGAGCACATGACAAGGAATATTATGAGATTTTTGCATTTCAGTAAGGATTTTTACGACCTGACGTAGAATGATTGAAGTGACCAATTATAGACCTCGTTTCATTTATTCTCTCTTCTCCTGAAAACGCATCCTTCAGCACTAATTGTAAAGAGTGTGCCATACATCTGATACGTTCCACACCCACTTGTGTTACAGCAAGTCCCATATTCGGTGCATTATCTGTTACTACAGCTCGTACCTGTTCGTTGATAATAACTGACGTAAGTTTTCAGCAATTTTTTCACCGCTATGCCTTTCGCCTTCAAAAGGAAATACTGCTAGGCAGTAGTTCTTTAGCTCAAAATTGTTATACACTCCATGAGCAGTCAGACTTATAAAGTCGTTCAGAATGAAGAAGCGTCGCTAGTCCATAAGTCAGTCGTAACAATTATGTGCGGAAGTTCTTGCAAAAGATCCTTTATTTTCGTTTTCACACGACAGTACATGTCTGGTATCACATTTTCAGAGATATGTGGACGGGAAACCATTTTGTATTTTGGGCACAACTTCTTAATCGTGCATTGAAACCCCTGTTTATTTACTATATCGTACGGCTCCATGTCTACACATATTTGTTCAGCTATCGTTTGCGTGATCGCTTTTGCTCTGGGGTCATCAGTATCATACATAACATTTTTGTCCAGAATGTGTTCCAAAGTTGCTTGTTTTTTGAATGGCGGGCCGGCCTCAGTATTCGAGGTAGATGGGGTGTCGTTTTTCAACTCCTTTCATGATAGCGCTTCACGTGTGTCCACATATTAGATGTTGTGAAGCCCTTTGATGAAACTGCCTTACTGCCACGAGAAACGCTGACATTACAGTATAAACAAGTTGCTTTTGTATCATCATCCTGTTTTATTTGAAAATGATTCCAGATGGAACTTGTAGGTCTTAATGGCGTTGCCATTTTCTTTTATATAAAATAAAACACTATAACAGTCCTCTCTAGTCAGTATCAATAATTAAACAGTATAAATCACGAAAGAAAAGCGGCGATGTCACGTAAATCAAGCGCGAAACATGACATTACTCAACCAAAGCTTAGCAAGCGCTGGAGCGGGGGCGGGCAGTGTGACCAGATTAAATTTTACAAAAATACCGAGGCACCTCAAAAAAATACTGAAATATACCGACTTACATAGGACAGATATACCAATAAAAATACTGATTTTCTTAACACGTTTTATTTATTCATCCTGACAATAAATGTTAGAGTTATATTTTAACATTCTTTTCGAAGGATTAAAATTTACACAACCTCCTTCATCCTTAACACCTTGCTTTGTTTTTAAAATTGCTGACACATTTTTGTTTATAAATCTGTTTCTTTGGTCGTTTTTATTAAATTTATCTGTGAAAATATGCGCTCGCATGCAGCATTCGACACCGGTATACATAGCAGAGATTTACTAAAACTAGTTATATTTTCGTATTTTAACATGCCATCACTGTTAGAAATTTTTCCAACTTCCACCCAAAATTGTTCACATGAGATGGGTGAGCCAGTGCTCGAAGATTGTAACAAATCACTTACTTCGCGATCAAACTTTAGGGTTCTATATTCTTCGTCAATTAACTGCATTTTTGTTCTGGCAGTACTTCGCATGGGAAAGTTTCTATCACATTTCGTAAACTGCGAAATTCTTTATGCACGGCAGTGTGTGGGTCAAGAAATTTCAGTTCTCGAAAAACTGGATTTTCAAAAGGCAAACGTGATTTCAATTGCGTGCTCAACTCAATTAAAAATGATTGGCACCTTCTGAAAAACTCAGCAATCTGTTCTTTCATGTTTACATTTCCTCTGTGTTTGATTAATTCTTGGCCTACTTGAATACCTAAGTACATATCTTTCAATGGCAAATAATTTACATTGGACTTTGGGTCTAACGTAAATACATTTTCCGTACTTTTGACGTAATTAGTTTTCATGAAGCACCCAAAATCGACAAGTACATACTAGATGCATCATCATACAGTCTATCAATGCACGGATAGTCGCCTTGAAAAATTATGTTAAAAATTTGTTTACAATCGGCAAAATGTAGTCCAAAAAGTAAAAGTACAATTTGTTTATATCAGTGGTAAAAGAATTATATAAAAATTCTGATGACATATTGCGATCACTTAAGTATTGGTCTTGAAAGAACAATTGCAATGCCCTCCACTGCTCAATAATTCTACTAATACAGGCATGAAGTGAAAGCCACCTTATGTCGTAATGACGCAACATTCTGTGATTTTCAGTGTCTGTGAAATTTTGGAACTCAGGCAAATTCTCTTTGACGCTTGCTGCTTTGAGAAAAAATATCCATATACCTACTTCTTTTACTAAATTTTTAGGCAGTATTTTACAGGCGTGGCTAACACTTAATGCTGCAGAGTGACAAACACATTTTATGAAAAAGCACTTTGGGTTTACTTCTTTAATTTTTGCAACAATGCCAGAGTGTTGACCAAACATCACATTCGTAGTATCAGCAGCGAATCCTATTACGTCTTTTATTTCTAAACCTAATTCGGATAATTTTGATGACAACGAATTAAATAAATCACCTGCGGTCTCACCACTTAAATCCACTAAATCAAGGAATTTTGTTTGTACAGTACATTTAGTTTCCGAGAAGTATTTAATTACTATTGCCAATACTTTGACTGTCGCAACATCTGTACTCTCATCGATTATAATTGAATATACTGGTTTACCTGAAGGAGATGCAGTACGAAGTATGTCTTCAATCATATCTTTTTCGAATTGGGGTCCTAAAACATTATAAGTTATGGCGGCTGCTTTGGTTCTCTTGCAGGAAAATTCTTTCGCAATATCGGAATCGGTAAAACACTTCACTAGAACTTCACTAAGATGGTCCATAGCTCTAAATGGGATATTGTGTTCCGACAGAAAACTGCATAAACGCAGCTCAGCTTTCTTGACTTCGTCTTTCAGTGGGGCCTTTTTGAAAAATGTATCAACCTGAAAATTAAAAAAATACTTGGTTACATAGTTTTTTTATAACAGCGCCGCATTTCATAGCTGGTACCTAACTGGTTTTGAGAAACAAAACTAGGATGATTAACTTTAAATTAAAATATATCCGAACTCCTTGAACTAGATAAGTAAAGCGAGTTATGCTTACCTTTGACTGTCCTTTATATTTTATCAAGTTCGATTTATGCTTTTCAGTATTTGCATGCTGTTTTATAGATGCTAATCTACTTTGCAGTTTCGCATTGCATGCTTTACAAAATGCGGTGAACTCATCATCCTTATAACGTGAAAGCCACGAAGAAAATTCCGGAATATGTTCCCACTTCATAAATAACTTTGCTGAAAACTAGACATGAAGGATGGATGCAACTACGTAAATAAAAACAACGAAAAAATTTATATGATGATAAAAAACATCTCCTATTTTGGGGAAATTCCCGAATTATCGAAAGGAAAGCCACGAAGAAAATTCCGGAATATGTTCCCACTTCGCTAAATAACTTTGCTGAAAACTAGAAATGCTGTCCGGATGGATGCAACTAAGTAAATTCAACGAAAATCGCGTTCTATTTATATAAATGAAAAACATCTCCTATTTTGGGGAAATTCCCGAATTATCGAAAGAAAGAGTCCTCTTGATTAAGTCTTGCAGAAGAGACAAGAGACAATCATTTCACTTGAACCGTATTAGACGATTTTTATACTAGTAGTAATAAAATATCTTTATATGAAAAACTACTACCTATTCATTGGTTACACTGAAAACTTAAAAACTAGACGTTGTTTTGAAAATTATAGATAAACTAGCGGTCCGTCCCGAATTCGTAAAATATATTCATGAAACACAACGGATTTCAATGTATGCAATCTGGAAATTACGCTCTATCTAATGGTGCAAAAACCGCATTAAAATCGGTCCAGCAGTTGTAAAGTTTTAGGCGAACATACATTTCTGCAACTCTGATTTTATACATGTATTGATTGATAATTGTATAGTTTTATGACAATACTAAACGCCGGCGACGGCCGTCTTTCTTGTCATATCTGTAACTTACTCATCTTTGCTCATAGATAACATGTATAAATCCGGAAAAGTCCCCAATGTTCGCGTTCCGGGGAATTCCGCAAACATTGTCGCAAAGACGATCACTCACGACGGTGTTGCCATAACGTCAACCAAAATATACCCAAAAATACTGACTTCCAGCAATATACCTGAAAATATACTGATGTTCGGAAAAATCGATGAAATATACTGAAAAAGTATTAAAATACTCTGGTCACACTGGGGGCGGGGGACTGTGTGTTGGCCGGCCAAAGCGACCGTTGAGACCGTGAGACGACGCTAAGAGCGGCAACGTCGCATACGTCGTTCGTTTTCGCGCGCTTTTAGAACTGGTCGATATCGGCCGTGTTGTATCGGCGTTGGCGATATATCGGCCAATATATCGGTATCGGTATCGGTATCGTTACATCCCTAATTGAAATATATAATGCTTGCATATTTTTATTTTACTTTAAACATTTTTAACAGATAAATTGCAAAGAAAGTAAGTAAGAAAGAAAATCACCGGAATACTACTGTAGGTTATCATTACACAAACACACATTTAAAATGAAAGGAAAGTTAGAGCTACATTATACAAAAGGAAACACATTAGAACGTTACAGAAGGTAATCCGATGGCCGGTGGCGTTTGACCTGTTCAAAAATGTTTTTATTTTAAATTTGTACTGTTTCTCTTGTTTGGAGATGAAAGTTTACTTTGTTTTATCTTATGTTTAAACCTCTTAACCCTTTGTCGTATTAATGTAATAAATAGTCACATGGAGCATATGGTTTTGGCGGTTAATGATCTTTTAGAAATAACAGGTCTATGTAATTACTGGGAAAAGTTTTCTAATAATCATTGAGATTATCAAATTATTGGTATAAAAACTATTTTGATAAAATGGCCCGACTATACGAAATGCCAGATGTGGATCATGAATATAAAAGTCCTAGAATTTAGGCAATACGAAATGCTATTGAAATTGCACCTTATGTAAATGAAACAACAATCGGTCCTGATAGTTTTCCAATTAACAAGCTTAATAATAATGCTATTTCAACAATTGCTGATCCCAATATTGCAATAGACATCCGGGAGACCAAATCAGTCTTGCCCACTACAAAAAATATCGTAACATGTGTAAAAAGCTGATAAAATCTGTTAAAGAAGAATACTTTAAAAACAAAATTATAAACGCTAACAGTTATAAAAAGTTATCTTTACTTTGTTCATTGATTATTGTTTCACCTTGTGCTTAACTTATGTTTTATCTAATGCTCATATTTTTTATGCTTATGTTCTTAATTTGCTTTGGTACTGATATTAATATTTGTCTTTTTTTAAAGCCCCCCGGGCGTGTATTATAAATTAATAACGTAATGCAGCCGGAGCGTTCTAAGTAAAATATTATGCTTGTAAGTTAATTTTCTTCCAATACTTATCTTATCTAGATATAATGAATTTTAAGCATGATGTAATAACAAAGGATAATAATAATAAACATTGAAATATATAATGCTTGCATATTTTACTTTTACTTTAAACATTTTTAACAGATAAATTGCAAAGAAAGTAAGAAAGAAAATCACCGGATTACTACTGTAGGTAATCATTACACAAACACACATTAAAATGAAAGGAAAGTTAGAGCTACATTATACAAAAGGAAACACATTAGAACGTTCACAGAAGGTAATCATTACACAAACACACATTAAGATGAAAGAAAAGTTAGAGCTACACTAAACAAAAGGAAATACATTACAACTTTACAGATGGTAATCATTATACAAACACACATTAAGATTAAAGAAAAGTTAGAGCTACATTAAAGAAAAGGAAATACATTACAACGATACAGAAGGTAATCATTACACAAACACACATTAAGATGAAAGAAAAGTTAGAGCTACATTAAACAAAAGGAAATACATTACAACGATACAGAAGGTAATCATTACACAAACACACATTAAGATGAAAGAAGTCTTCCACTCTTACAGAGTGGAAGACTTCTTTCACATAAGTTTTCTAAGTTTTCTCTCATTCCTGACCATGCTGCACTTAGATGGAATCTCACCATTAAAATCTAGTGTTGAGCTTTTAGTTGTATTTTTCGCAGCAGGTAGGTTGTCCTTTTGGCAGCCAAATTTTCTGGGACAACAACATTTTTCTTTAATTGAATAATAATTTTTCCACATCTTCTTGCAGCTGTGGAAAAAAGTATCCAACAATATTTTTATTATAAGAACTTGATACACGATGGGACTAATTTCAACAAAGTTGTTAAATGACATGATAAGTAGTCTTGTACTATAACGTACAAAAATGTTGAAGTGTCAAACCGAATCGAGGCTTATGACGTCACAGTAGAAAAACCCGGGAAGTGGCCGTTTTGGGCAGATTTCAAAAATTCCAAATCTAAATTGTAATAGCAAGGTAACTAGGCGCTCAAATAAAATATAAAAGTATACCGAAATTTTTCTAATTTTTTGACGATTTTTTTTTTTGGTAAAAAAAAAACCATGTTCATTGCCTATTGTTTCTGTTAACTTAGTAATGGCAATTTCTGTATTTAATCCTGCTCTAAAACCGAATTGATTTTTAGACAGTAGATTGTTAGACTGAATTTGCTCAAATTTCCCTTGACTATTTTTTCTATTACCTTTGATATATTATTTAGTAGTGATATGGGTCGATATTTTTGAATTTGTGCTTTGGTTCCATTTTTGAAAATGCGAATAACATAAGAATCTTTCAAAACAGTAGGGAATATTCCCGAATTAAAATAGTTTGGATAGAGCCATTTCCATGCATGATAAGTAATCGCTTGGAGAATATATTGGCTGCTTGACAATACCGAATGGACATTGTCAGCTTTCATTATTCTATTGGCCCTTGTCGAGAAAAAAACTTGTTAAATTATTACTGATGATGTTTTATAGTAATGCTTTAGGCGCTTGCCAATATCCTATTCGATTTTGGTAATTACATCCATCGGGTAATTATTATTAAGGTGGAAAGTTTACAAGATAATTGATGATACAAGTGGTAAACTTATTTTTATTTTATTTTATTTTATTAAAATAAACGGCACTCAATGCCTTTTACATATTAAATATTATACAGTAAATACACGAAATCATAATATACATTAAAAAAATGTGTTAAAATAAATCTGGCATCAAATAAAACATTGCATTAAAACATTAAACTTTAAAACCCAAATTGTATGCACACTAATCGATACATTCGGCCTTGAAATAATTTAGAAGTGCCAACTTGTAGGCATTAAAATTGACATCGAATGTAATCACGGCCAGTATGCTTATAAGACATATTGACCTAGATTGTGGATTCTATTGATGACAGACCATGGCAACCATATGCTGTAGATAAATTATATGGCGCAAGTATTGTAGGTATACACGCGTATTTCTAGACGGCACATCATAAAATTAATAAGTGACAAGTATTTCAGGGGAATCAAAACATAAGAATGAATAATTTTGTATATAAATTTATATACTTCAACAAATTTTATTCTCCTTTCCTCCAGTTTAACAATATTTTAAACGAATTTAGTAAGGAATACTTTGGAACCAAGAAATGTCATTTTTTTTTAGGTATTAATATTTAAAAACTTTTGAATTCCATAATAAACCCCAAATTTTTAGAGATTTTTTGCTTATTTTTTTTATGGGAACAAAAAATTAATTGTAGTCAAAAAAAAACCTAAGTCTGTATCTCAGAAACAGAGGGCAAGGTTGTACAACCCAAGAGTAATTAAAAAATTTGGGTCCTGGTCCCCTGAAATTCATATTGAACTTTTTTACATTTTAAATGAAGTTTAATTTTTGAGCCCCCAAAAAAACCTAATACCCTTTCCCCTCCAAATTTCCC
>JAGVSP010003818.1:0-83457 GCA_022494985.1 Micrasema minimum
CTTATTCGCTGAACTACATAGGGCACTGCATTTGTACACCAAGTGCATTGTATCGTAATGGTTGACTTAAAAAAATATATTTAAAAAAAAAAATAACAATAATAATTTAAAATTATTTTTCTTACACTTTACCGCCAGTCCTAGATTTCACATATTATAAAATATTTTATGCGAAAATCAATATTAAAATTTAAAAAACTAAAATGCGTTAACGTTAGCGTTTTAACGTATGGTATTTTTTTTTTTAAACCGGGTTTTGGTCTCGTGGAAGTGTTGCCTACTACAAATCATAACATTAACACAACTTGGTTCGTACTTTCTAAAACGGTTATTTTCGACCATGTACAATGTACATATTTGAAAGTAGCACCAAAATCTAAGCATTTTGGTAAAAAAGTTTGTACCCATATTGGATAAATATGTTAACAGTGTCAGATAAGTAGCCGAAAAAAAAAAAAAAAATATATAAAACGTATTATTAATGCATTAATTTTTTATTAAATATAATACAGGTACATTGTATAGTTTGAATAAAATGGTAAATGGTGTAAACAAATACAGTCAGACCCAAAAAAAGCATTAGTTGGTGGGATTATACTGTATATACGAGTATTATTAAATTTTTTAAGTTTCTTATTTGTAACTTCCATTCCTTATGTATAAATTCCAGTTTTTTGACAAATTTGTATATTCTGATTAAATAACCAGGCATCTACCTAATTAATTTTTAGTAGGAAAATACTATGAACGTATGTAATATTATAGTAAATGGAGACAGATTGAAGCAGGTTGAAGAATTTGTAAATTTGGGAAGTATGTTTACAAGAGACGGAAATGTGGATAAGGACATTGAGAGAAGGGTTAGTGCCGGAAACAGAGTTAATTGTGCCTTGAAATCGATAGTGGCAAATAAGAAGCAAAATTGGCAATTCACAAAGGAGTTCTGGTACCTACCCCTATGTATGGTAGTGAAACGTGGTGTTGGAAAAAAAGAAGGATGAAAGTAGACTGAATGCTGTTAAAATGCGATCTCTCAGGCGAATGTGTGGTAAGACTATGTGTGATAGGTGTACAAATGTTGAAATTAGAGCAGAGTGCAAGGCTGAGATAAGCATTATCGACCAAATTAAGAAAGGGCTTTTACGATGGTTTGGTCATGTGGAGCGAATGAGTGGTGAAAGAACGGCTAAAATAAGTTTAAATGCAAGTGTGTCTGGATGTAGAAGCCGCTGAAGGCCGAGAAAGACATGACATGACCAAGTACGTCAAGTACTTGAAAGTGGACATGTGAAAAGTCGGAATAATCGGCGTATGTGCATGAGAAGATGTATGAATGTAGAGGAAGCAAAGGAAGTCTGTCAGGACAGAGTGGTATGGCGTTCTATCCTCTCTGCCTACCGCTACGGGGAAATGGCGTGATGGTTAGTTAGTTAGGAAAATACTTATTTTCTTTATTTGGAAAACATATTATACAAGTTATTACTAAATGCGGTTTTCAATAAATATCTTTCCAATAACGTAATAGTTTATTGAATAAGTCTAGTCAAGGTCCGCTAAAGTGAGACTATCATATATTGGCGTGCAATAATTTGTATTAATTCTTCGGTTCATTAAACAGTTCTTCCTACACCACTGCTTGTTCATAGTTCTATGATATATAAGTACATACGTAGAATGGAAGAAATACCGTACACTTTTTTAAAAACATTTTAAGTTAAGTATCAAAGTTCAAAAGTATTCAAGAATATTATAATGTACTGCGAAAGTAGGTAGGTATATTCATTTTTTAAATATTTTTTACAAACATTTGTATAATTATGATATTTACTGTCCCAATTTTGTAAAACTACTAATCTTTTTCGTAAAATCATTAACACCAATTACTGATAACAGGTGGAAGCTAGCATTCCAACAGTCCATTTGTAGCTGCAAGACGGATCGCAATTCAGTAGGTACTTCGCCACATATATATTTAATACCGTTTCTTAAATTAATAATCGTTGATCCCAGATCCTTTATTCATAAATTAGGACGGGAATTGTCTATTGAATGTACAGCGCCTTTGAGATGATTTCTCACAAATTCTTTCTCATTCACAAATTATTCAATAATAATATTAATACATAATATATAAATGTACGAAGTACGAACCCATACACTTTTATCTTGCTTAGATGTACCAAAATATATATTAAATAATATGTATGTTTTTTAATTTCTGGGCTACCTTTAAATACGCACCTACGTAATTCTCCATGTGTAATGTATGTAAATATTTTAAGGCAACTTGTAGCATTTATTAAATTTGCGAACTTAATTTTTGCCATATCAATATAGAATTATACATAAAATATTAATCTCTTCATAAAATTGATAATTTAATTAACCAAACAATGTATGTATGTTCACCCAGACGAGAAGTGAAACTGTATGTATTTATAGGTACCTACATAATAACATGATTGCATTAATTACTAAGAACCTAATTAGGTTTGTATTAATAAAACAAACGAATTTTTAGTTTTATGTAAGTAGCCACCGTAAATATTAATGCCTAATTAAATAATTTTACAAATTTAATCATTAACTCAATAAAACCTAACTATGTACATAGTAGGTATTCCAATAATTATGTATGTCCGTGAAAATGTGCAAAAGCGCTCTTGAGGTATTGAAAACGGCATTGTATACGAGTATTCATTATCTGCCATAATAATAATAATGGCCTTACTAAAAATTTTTATTTACCTTTCATAATAAATATGTATGTGTATTGCTTATTATAACGCACTTTCAAAATACAGTAGGTGTTGTCGAATTTAAAAGCGCACTGTATTCGGGACAGAAAACTGTACAGGTTCTTGTGCAGTTTTTCAAACTGTCCCGTATAAAACGAAAATTGTATGGAATATTGAATGGTCGGCGCGACGTTTGGCTGACCTGTCGGTGAATGTTTTTTTTTTATGAAAACGCTTAAGTAGATATTGATGTATTGAATGCTTTCAAAAATGCAAAAAAAAAAAACACATTACTAGTTATATTAACAATTTCCTGTGTGCAAAAATAACCTACGATCAGGCTTAAAAAATATACATATTTAGCGTGTCTTTTGACAGACTGTACAGTTTTCTGAACAAGAAACTGCACAGTTTTCGGTCCCGTATAAAGTGCGCATTACTTCCCATTCTCAGCTCAACCGATTTTTGAATGAATCCAACCAACCCCTAACAATATTTTTTGTTACCAATCATACGTATTTTTTGTATATGCGATATTCCACCCCTCGGTCTTCTACCATTCTTAATTCTCCTCCCAGCCCAGACTGCCCAGGGTAGTTTCGCAGAACTCCTGAATGACTCTTTCATATTTCCGAAATACTATGCTAAAAAATAAATAAATACTAAAAATAAATCATTATTCATGACACGTTTCTACTTTCTGCAGTAAGTTTCGACTGCACTTACATGAGTTTTGCTAAATATTTATTTATATTATTGAGTGTACAAATTATCTATATATTTATTTATTAAATTTATGGTTCAGAACTGCCAAATTAGCTAAAAGCTGGGTATTGGCATACATAATTATAATTATTATAAATAATCACAACAAATATAAGGATAGTATATGTAGGCAGCTTAGAGTTTATAAGAAGATGAAGCATTTTCTAACGTCTCATTTAAATCATATAATATTCAAGCTACACATATTTTTACGGTCTAAAAATATTGTACATATTAAATTCGATAATGGGGCTTTTATTTATTTTTTAGGAAAAAGGACGATAATAAAATGAAAACTTTCTACTAAATTCTCCAAAATTTGACTTTCATTTTTCATTGCTATTTTTTTTTATCGCCGCCACCTTTATTTATCCGAAAAATGAAAAATGACCATAATAAGGGTTTTCCCTTATTACAATGTATTGCAGTAATCCAGGTACCTACATACCTACATAGATGTCTTTTTTACTAATCACTAATATCCCCCAAACGGCGCTTACGTTCAAACTAAGTATAATTGCGTTCAAACTACTTTTTTGATCCTGTATCTTTCGATCTTGTCATTAAAGTGCGGCGCTAGAACTTTAGTCAAACACTAATAAAAGGATCCAGGTACTCGGTGGCGTAATTGGAGCTGCTTTATAATAATAAAATCTACCTTTCTCAGTCCTTGGTCCCGTTTGTTCCCACAGCATCCCTAAACCCGAACCCGAAATCTTAGAAATCTTACCTTTCTATAGTCCGTGCTCAAACCCCTAAGTAAAAAAATGCGGAGTTATAAAAATAAGGTATTGACAACTTTGAAAAAATACACATTTCGAATTTAAATTTGAAAGTGTAATAATTTTCACAAAGAATTCAGTTTTATTTAACAGATACATAAATCAGCGGAATATCATCGTTTATTAGGAGACGTTATTAAAAACAAAACATATGCATAGACTCGACATATTGCCTCATATACTTATTAGTATGAATATTTTTTTAAAGTACCTACTTAATTTCTCTAAATTTTTAATTTCTCTAACGCCAACTACCGACTTAATTCGAACGAGTAATAACAATTTTTCACATTATATTTTTTATAATAAAGTTGGATTAGGTAGTCCACAAAACGTTGAATTGACTTACAAACTTTTAAGAGTATGTCAACAATTTATACCAAGTAATTTAGACACTATATATATTATGTTTTTTATATGAAACTTTTTGAGTTTTAAAATATTGTAATGATAAATTTAATATTAGGTAATTCAGACCAGGCTTTATGTCAGTAATACAGTGGTCATAGAGTCATTGATATAAAAGATAAATAAAGCTTATTCGTGTGATTACGTATTTAAGGCGTTTCTTTTTTAATTTTGTAAAATCTTTGTTTCTTCTAAAACATCATGTTGGCGATCTCTGTCCCATAATGGAGGATTTCTCTGAATGAGAATAGGATACTGTAATAATTATAGTGCGCTTAACACCTAGTTAGAGAGTATTGAGTAATGCCCCCTAAATACAGATTATGGTAAGGATCCGAATACCAACCCATTAAAAATAAGGATGAAAGTAGATTGAATGCAGTTAAAATGCGATCTCTCAGGCGAATGTGTGGAAAAAACTTTGTATGATAGGTGCAGTAATGTTGAAATTAGAGCAGAATGCAAGGCCGAGATAAGCATTATCGACAAAATTAAGAAAGGTATTTTACGTTGGTTCGGTCATGTAGAACGAATGGATGATGAAAGAACGGCTAAAACAATATATGATGCGACTGTCCCTGGATGTAGATGTCGAGAAAGGCAGAGAAAGACATGGCATGATCAAGTAAAACAAGTGCTTGAAAGTGGGCATGTAAGAAGTCGGAATAATCGACGTGCGTGCATGAGCAGATGTATGAATGTGAAGGAAGCAAGAGAAGTATGCCAAGACAGAGTGGTGTGGCGTTCTATCCTCTCTGCCTTATCCCTTCGGGGAAATGGCGTGATGGTTAGTTAGTTAGTAAGTTAACTTTTCCGATTATCTTAATAAATACTAGACTTACTGAATGAGAGAAATGTTAACATATACCTACTATTAGTATTATTCCTAAAAATTATATTTATCAGAGTCTGGTGGTGGCCCAATGTAGTGGTGTATCGTTGCGGTCTTTCAATATAGAGATCCTCTGTTCGAATACTCGTTTCGCTACCACTTGATTCCTATTTCCAAGCAGAAGCTGCATAGGCTTCATTAATAATATGATTTAAAAATTGAAATCTGTGCAAATATGCATAAAAATACGTAATTGACGAAATTACTGTTGGAGAACTTTTATACCTACTGCTACTTAATGTCATAATTTTAAAAAATACCTACAAATAAAATAACAAGTATTCGTAGGTATTTAAGGTCATTAGGCGCATCTAAAACTGAAGCAACGCATTCTATCAATGCTTCTTCTTTCTTGCAAATCTTACCAGCAAATTTAGTCATTATACCAATGAATTTAATACAATAGTACAGTGATAGGATCCAATACCTTATTGGGTACGTGCCCCGAAAAATGCAGCTGGATATTTTGTCAGTCTTGAGTAAAAAAGCGCAGCTTTCCCTCGCCCCAATTACATTAAACAGTCATTAACCAGTCTATTAATGAGAATGCACCACATTCTTTTGGGTCATTTTAACGTCTAGACACTTCAATTTTTTGTAGTTATAGTCCATTCAAAAATCGTAGTTTTCCGAAAGTTTTTTTATTTATTGCTTATCAGTTAATAGTTAGCTTAGTAGTTAATCAATGATCACTGTTTTTAATTGAATTTTGAAATTTTATTTTCCATCCAATACACGGGAAATATTGAAAATTGACTGGAGAAATAATTAAATAAATGAAATTTCGATAACACCCTTTTTCAATTCTGATTTAAGTGCATTTTCCTGAGTTGTATACAAACAAATTTAACATATTTATACTTTATTATATAAGGACTTTAAAACTTTATAAAAACCAAAACCATCTTCTAGAGCAGATACCTCTTCATTGTCCAATTAGACTCACTAGACAATGTCATCTTTTTTATAATTTATCACCATCAAATAATTATTTAAAAAATTCTTTTATATATCGTAGTTGTGCGAAATTTAAATGAATACTGTAGCTGTCTTGACATTTTTAACATCAGACTACCCAATTTCAAATTAAAATTATTTGAAATCTTATAGACTGTAAAAGGTAATCCTAATCCTATTCCCAGTCATCTCCTTTCCTTTTCTTTTTACCTATCCCTATCATTCTATCCTTCCCTCATAACTCTTTATTTTTATTTCTTTATATTTATTTTTTCTATCTACTTTGAATTGTATACATGTGAAAAACTATAATTGGTAATCATGCTTTTTTTTGTGTATACTACGTTCATGTATCGATACTGTTGTTTTTCCTATAAATAAATTTTAAAAAAAACAATGTAGCTTTAAAAAAAAAGGACATTAATGTTTACGTTTCACGTGCGTTAACAAATATTTTGCTCCAACTATTGACTTTCTACTTGCATAAAAAATATCTCACAAAAAACAAGAGTTATTTTTCTTTTGAACCTTTTAAACGCATCTATTGTTTTTATTAAAACTCTTATTTTCCGACCCATGCCCATGTCTGAAAATAGCCACTTAGATTAGTTATCTAATTTTAGTAAAAACATAAGTGTTAACATTTATTCTACATTCTTATCATTTCGTAAGCAAAATAATTATATATTCAAGAACTAGACTTGATTTTTTATGTAAGTAATAACACAGTATTTTAGAGTCACGAGGAATTTGCTCGGCGCCTTTCATATCTACAAATAATAAATTATTTTTCAATTTTTTTTATAATCGTTACATAATTGAAGGAATAACCTTGACTTCGTTTATCTATTTTACTTTATATTACTAAAAAAACAGTTTATTGGTAAATGCATATAATATGTTATTATTGATTGGTATATAATTTGACGTCAATGGAATGCAAAACTGATATTATTTTTTGCCTTTAGCAAGCAATACAGATAACATAATTGTATCTATATTTTTTTATAGGTAACATTTATAAGAAGGATTTGTCCACACCAGATGTATCCAGCCTGATCACAACACAATATACTTATGAAAAATCGATTAAGGACGGTCAATGATAGAAAATCCACTAGATGAAATATAAACCTTGTACATCATAAGCAAGGTAAAAAACAAATGTAACTCCAATACAGGGTGACTGGTAATTCGACCTATTCCTTGAAAGGGGTTATACTAGAGCTAATTTGCAACAATTTACGACCAGTCAACCAGGGGTCGAAACTCGCTGGTTTCCTAGTTATTCGAGTTTTTAGTTTTTATTGAAAAAAATCGGCCTTGCAGCATTAAACTCGTGATTGTGACAAAAATACGTACATTTGGATGGTAATAAGACACTTTTTGGATAGCCTATGAACAAAAGATTACATTAAACTAAAAATTTTGTCCAAAAGTGTCATACTTTTTTTTTGAGTAATTCTCTTTGATCGAGACGACTTGGGGGGAAAAAAAGTCGAAATTCTGATTTCATTGCCTTTTATTTCTAAACTCTAGAAATTTTGGACAAAAATTTTAGTTTAATGTAATCTTTTGTTCATAGGCTATCCAAAAAGTGTCTTATTACCATCCAAATGTACGTATTTTTGTCACAATCACGAGTTTAATGCTGCAAGGCCGATTTTTTTTCAATAAAAACTAAAAACTCGAATAACTAGGAAACCAGCGAGTTTCGACCCCTGGTTGACTGGTCGTAAATTGTTGCAAATTAGCTCTAGTATAACCCCTTTCAAGGAATAGGTCGAATTACCAGTCACCTGTATAAAAAAAAAATAAAATAAGTCCTCTGTATTATCCCATTTCCTTGAGGTATTACTATAAACATGAGGTATCTTAAAAGAATTTTAGGTGCGCGTTGGTTTGACTTGGTAAGGAACACAGAGGTGAGGCAACGGACACAGCAACCCATGGTATCTACTGTCATCCGGCGAAGTCGTGTCGGCTGGCTAGGCCATATACTACGCATGCCTCCCGAGAGCCTTAACCATGCTTGCCTATTTTACAAGGGATCAGGTTCTCAGCGTCCTGGTCGTCCACTGTTGACAATCCGTCGGCAGTTTGCGCCATAGCTGCGGGACGTGGACTTGACTTGGGAGGATGCAGTTTGTGGATTCCATATGCTCCACATAGGGAGCGGATATGGTATGATGATGATGATTACTATAAACTATCCATTAAAAAAATTGAATAATATTAGGTACCAAGGCACACTTCCAATATAAAATCTTCTCTCTAAAAGAAGCCTCTTTAGCAACCTTTAGCGTTGTGCAGTACTTGGGAAGGAACGGAACGGGGATGAATTTACAACTAACTAAGAATTGACCTCACAATATATAATATTACTACTACTATTTTCCTTTTTCACACCCAATGGTGCATAGGGCACTGCATCGGTTCACCAAGTGCAGTGTATCTTGATCATTTTAATACACGAAGATAAGGTGGTTTGACTTCATAACCAACGCTGAAGTTAGGGAACGGACGCATCAACTCAAATAACTGGAGTCGTGAAGATGCGGCGATGGACCTGGCTTGGGCATGTACTCCGGATGCCTCGGGAGAGCCTGATCCCGAGCTGCCTCTTCTTCACGCCTGCAGGATCCCGCCGCCCTGGCAGACCGTCGATGGCCATCCTACGGACGTATTCGGCGGAGCTGATGGATGCGGGCCTGACGTGGGAGGAGGCGAGAGAGCTGGCTGGTGACAGGGTCTCCTGCAGGGATCTAGTGATGTCCACATGCGAGCGAACGTGGCGAAAGAAGAAGAAGACCTCATAATATATAATATCCCATTCAATGTTAAAAATAAGTGGAATTTTACAATGATTATTTCATGTATTACTGTATGAATTTACTTGGTAAATATAATTTTATATTTACTTAAATTAAACGGATAAACATATTATGTGTCGCTGTGGGACTTGTTATCTGAATCAAATAATGTCTGTTTAATAATATAGGCGTAAAGTCTGCATAAATATTTGTGTGATATCACCACATATCACAAGCTGGATAGTTAACATTCATATTTATCATGTAAATAAACAGAATGAAATTATATCACTAACAACATGAAGATTCTTATAAAACTGCTGTATTCATTAAAGTACAATGCTGTGCTGTAGGGCTCGACCGGGCGACCAACCAATCGCAGGGCTAGTTTATTTGAAAATGTCTTCTTACGGATTCAAAAGCGATTAAACCTAATTGCTGATATATTGATTAGTGCATTGTCTGGATATTTACTATTTGTATAAGATTTTGCAACTTCTCAAAAATAAACTCTTTTAGTGTGTAGCGTGGTAGGTAGCCATTTAAAAATAACCTTATGATAACCTCTATGCTATAAAACCTTATCAAAATAATAATTTTTGGTACAAACACAATAATCTTCATTAAATATACATGTATTATATAAATATTATTTTGTCCTGTTTCTGATTTAATTATATCAGTACAATGAGTAAACAAAGACATAAGCTTACTGAAGGCAAATATTTTTGTTCTAAAAGTGTTTTTATATGATTAATATTCAAAGCATTAACTCTGTGGTCAAACAGTTTAATATTATGTTAATAAAAATTTGTATATAAAACCACTCACCGACTTTTCTGTCTACACGTATTTTCGTCAGGACAAATACGATTAAACCAACATGCAAATACTACTACACATCATCATCGCCATAGCAGATTCACAAAAAAATATCGACATGCAGATTATACCTACTCATTCTCCACCACCAAGGGTGGTGATTTATCAATTAGTCAAGCATCTGTCTAATCTGCATGTCAATTTTTTATTTAATATTTTTTTTTGTGTATCTGTTATGGTGAAGGTGTGTAGTGGTATTTGCATGTTGGTGTATTTGTATTTGTCCTGACGAAGAGATGGATCACGTCTCGAAACCGGTAGACATTGAAATATCGGTGAATTGTTTTATATATATATCTTTTGTACATAATATTGAAAGTGAAATCAATATCGGTTGGTTGAGAGAAATGGTCAATAGGCAATAAACCCGCGGATGAAGGTACATCAAAATTGCACATAAAACTAAATTAATTGATTTAATAAAACTCTCAATATTACCCACCGATGCAAATACAGGAATTCATATTATGTTATAGCTTAACTCTAAAGATATATCAATAATTTGTCCCTGTGACACAGATACATAATAGGTACACGTTATTATGTACGTATACACCTACTTAGAGATTGAATTTTAATTATAACTTCAGAATCCAGTTTTGTAAAAATTTCCTTTCATAATAAAGAGCTAGTCTTCGTTGTTGTTAAAAATAAATGATTTATCTCTCGTTTAATAAAATTATTTATATAATAATTGGTTTCATACTTTTTTAATTGCATAACTACTTATATCTACAACAAAATAAATTTCTTTGTATTTTCCGTATCTCTAAATTATCTATGTAGCCTTAATGAAGCACGCCTACACAATTTAGTATTATTTCGAAAAGGTTTATTGTAATTTATAATACGTGTAATCGTGCTGACTCAGTCTCGTTTTTAATTATTATTTCCACGGACTTTTTCTCTCAATAAATCATTGAGAAATATAATGTCAAATATCGTATACCATATATGAGTCATTTGGTACATGGATTTTTTTTGTGATGTAGCTAGCTTTATATTATTGTTATCATTTAAAAAAAAATAAAACAATAATTCCTTGCAGTAGATAATGCAGTAATATCTGTACAACAGAATGTAGTTACATATTTATATTGACACGTAATATTTTAAAGCGTCGCGCGTCGTTGAAATTTATAACTTCCATCAGAGATATTAAATGCCTTCCATCAAATCGGCAAATACCATTTTTATTATTGTTGTTATTGCTGATTGCGAAGAAGAATTGCAGTCCTTGGTTACAAAGGTTTACGATGTGTGCAAGGAGAGTGACCTGTTAATGAATGTGGAAAAGTCGAATGTGATGGTTTTTGAAAGAAATGAAAATAAGACTAAGTGTAAGATTGTAATAAATGGCGATAGCTCGAAACCGGTGGAAGAATTTGTATATCTGGGAAGCATGTTCACTAGTGATGGAAATATGGACAAGGACATTGAAAGGAGGTTTAGTGCCGGTAACAGAGTTAATTGTGCCTTAAAGTCGGTAGTATCTAATAAGTGCTTATTAAAAGAGTCTAAATTGGCAGTGCATACTGGAGTTCTGGTACCAACCCTTATGTATGGAAGCGAAGCATGGAGTTGGAAAAATAAGGATGAAAGTAGATTGAATGCAGTTGAAATGCGATGTCACAGGCGAATGTGTGGTAAAACTATGTGTGATAGTAATGTTGAAATTAGAGCAGAATGCAAGGCTGAGATAAGCATTATCGACAAAATTAAGAAAGGTCTTTTACGTTGGTTCGGTCATGTAGAGCGAATGGATGATGAAAGAACGGCTAAAAAAAAATATATGATGCGACTGTGCCTGGATGTAGAAGTCGAGGAAGGCCGAGAAAAACATGGAATGATCAAGTAAAACAAGTGCTTGAAAGTGGGCATTGGGCATGTAAGAAGTAGGAATAATCGACGTGCGTGCATGAGAAGATGTATGAATGTGGAGGAAGAAAGAGAAGTGTGCCAGGACAGACCGGTGTGGCATTTTATCCTCTCTGCCCACCCCTTCGGGAAAACGGCGTGATGGTTAGTTAGTTAGTTAGTTGTTATTAACGCCAACGTGCCACAAGCCACAAAGTCCAAAATACAAAAATGTAGTAAGCAAATACAAATGATAACAATAGCCTAGAAATCTTGGTGTTATTTTTTTGTTTTGTTATTACAACAATCGCCTTTCCAAGAAGGTCTGAGCGCCGCCCTTTAGTCCTGAGTCCTGGTGTCCGCATACATTACATTATCATTTCTTATTTGCACCGCGCTTCCTTTCAAAGGACACACTGAAACAGTTTCTTAATAATTCTAGTAAACTAGGATCCTGGGAACACAAAACTGTCTCTCAAATAAATCATATCTATTGAACATCAAAGACGGTACTGCGGAAACCGAAAAGATGAAAAAAAAAAAAAGGCATACAATATATGAATGTTTGTTCCAATTTATGTAAAGCGCTTAGCTACTTTTTTTAGTCCCCAGCATATCAATGAAGACATTTGACTGAAGAAGTTTTTAAACTTTGTTTAAGAATTTTTACTGTCTTAAAGTCATTTAAATACACTTTTGTATATACATGGAGTAACAAAATTCGTAGTACAACCCGAAAACTGGTGAATCTACATCATCTTTGGAGTGGAATGAAATATGACTTTTGAACCTGAGCTAGAAAAAAAAAAAAATCTTCTCATAAAAGCTTTCAAAATCTTATTGAAATGCGGGTTTTTATTTTGTTTTCTTTATGAATAGTATTAGTTTTACTAAATAAAATATATTTTACTGCAATTCGTAAAAAATATTAATTATCCCACAATGGTCGATTAAGCACTAACATTAACGCACTAACAGTTTTTCGAATAAATTTTTCGTATAAATTTTTCTCCTTCTCCAACGATGGTCGATTTATGGTTGAGTTAGTATGGGAAAGTTCCTTATAGTAATAGATAGGTACTACGATTAGTATATTTTATAAAATTGATACGTTAGTATTACACATAATATATCATTTAAAATAAATTAAATAAAAATAAAAATAAAAGACTTACTCGAATGAGTAATGGTTTTCGATCTTTCCCACTCGTTGTAGTTTCTCGAAATTAAATATTTTATTTGTATCTGACCAAAATAATTTATTAGATTGACTATGTACTTATAGATATAATATAGTAACATGTTACATTGTACTTAATGAAATGTACTTATGTCTAAATTTATTGAAATATACATATTTGCACACATTTTAGTTATTTATCTATTTTTCATAAATAACACGGCTACACAATAAATTAATATACATTATGTACTTACCTATGTTAGTTATTTATGATTCAATTGAATAAACGTTGCACGTATTTATTTATTATCATTTTTAATGCAAATCTACTTCGATCGACATAGTAACATGGACCATGAAAACATTGTAAATAACTTATCAATATCCTTTAAAACTCAAGTAATTGCAATAAATACATCATTCAAGAGAAGTGTTCTAATACACACATAATATTGAATTTAAAAAAGAAAATATTTATGTAATATTATGTAGCAATATGAAGAAGTAATTATAAGGTTACGTAGTTGATATTCAATGCTAATGAAACAATATTAATTAGATAAGGTTTTATTTTCTAAGGTTTCCAAAAATCCGAAAATCGTAAAGTGTTATTAAGTAAAATAATTCAAAACACATTGCCGGGGTGTAAGCCTTAGATCAAATAATATACACATAGCTAATTTTGATTTAAGATAAGTATGTATTATTGAATTTAGAATTTTTTAATATTGATCATTTGAAGTTCTTGAATATTGTACTTTGATTACTAAATACAGTCTCAATACTAGATAAAAAGTGGATAACCTCATTTTTAAATTTATTAAATTCTATTAAATTGCCATATAATAAAACACGGCTTGAGATAGTACACGCATCAATAATGAAACCCAAAAAAAAAAACAAGTAAATATAAATTAATTAATTTGTTATAATTGATATCCCAACAGACACAGAGAAACTCTGGAAATGAATGTGGATTATCTAGGTGTTTACAGGGCTTATGAACTGTCATTGGCTGGGTTAAGTGGCCACTTAATGTACTACAACATTCCCCATTCCGCCCATCATCTGATAACCATATATGTCAATTTTTTTTAAACTACTATATAATATATTGAACTCGTCTTCGTCGTTCCGCATTACAGACAATTTCTATACAACTTCAAGTTTGTAGTACATCAAGTGGCCACTTAACCCAGCCAACGACAGGTCATAAGCCCTGTAAACGCCTAGATAAGCCACATTCGTTTCCAGAGTTTCTCTGTCTCTGTTGGGATATCAATTATATCTGATATCAGCCCTACATGGGTATAATCCAGTAATTTGTCTTCAAGTATTTGTATACATTCAAAATGTTGTTGTTAATCACTTTGTTATTAAATAACAAAAAACACAAAAAAGTCAAGGCAGTTCTTTGAGACACAAATGTTGATTCGTATTATTATTTTTAAAAAAAAGTTAAGTCAATTTAATACAGCATTTCATCATCAAATATCTAAATTAAACTTATTTGTACATCTTTCCACAAAAACTTTTACCAAAGATCAAAGCACGCGTGTTTTCTGTTGATGTAAGAATAAATGGATGTATGAAACATATCCGTAAAAACGGGCTTCGTAACGGAGCCTTGCGTTTCACAAATACGGTAATGACGCAATTTTTCGACAATTATGAAATTGGAGCTCAATGCTTTTTGCTTGCCAAGATTTGGCATTCATACTCTGGTAAACACAAAATGGATGCTATCAGCTGCATGGCCAGTAAGTAATAAAGTTGTCTGAAAGTATGGCGTAAAAATAATGATCCAAACCACATGGAATATTTTCTTCATTCGAATAAATAAAATTAAATGTTTAAATATTTAAAAGTATTACCTGTGAAGGGATTACTGTGGAATAGAATCATTTGTCAAAATATGTTTGATAACACATATAAAAATAAATTAGATCACACTTATACAACTAGATTCACATCCATGGAGGGATTAATTGTGCCCAAAACAAAAAATAAGTACGGGCAGAGAACTTTAGAATATTTAATTCCAAAAATATTTAATATGTTGCCCTATGAATTTCAATCGTGTAATAATGTTAATAAAATTATTTCTATTCTAAGGGTTTGGTTGGAAGATAGAACTTCTTTATATTGATGCACCATAATTTATTATATATTGATTCACCATATGCATTATCTCTATTCCTTTTATGTATATTTTGTAAACTTTTTTATTATTTTGTTATATTTCTATGATAAATGTATTTTTTGCTAATGGCTCCTGATGACAAACGGCAAAATTGCGGTTTATCGGGAAATAAACCCCGCGGATTTTGGTACATCAAAATATTGACACATAAACTAAATATATTATTAATTTAACAAAACTATCAATATTACACACCGATGCAAATATACAGGATTTAATATTGATGTTATAGCTTTAACACTCTTAAAGATAGATCAATAATTTGTCACCTGTGTCAACAGATACTATTATCAGGTACACGATATTATAATGTACGTATACAACCTAATTAGAGATTGAATTTTAATTAACTATAGACTCTCAATCACATGGACTAATCATCATAGAAATTAATTGACCTTTTTTTTCTCCCTTCAATAAATTAAGATATCATTAACTTATTGGATTAAGCGTAAAGTGTGTATTCGGTCCGTCAATAGCTTTATGGATTGTTTTTGTATATGTGACTGGTTCAGTCATCTTCTTTCCTATGGAATTATTGGTATGGGGGTGGAGCATTAGCGTATAGTTATCATATAAAAATTTTGGACAACAACTCAATTTTAATTATCAAATAATGCTCCATAAAGAGAGAAACCTTACCCTCCCTCCAATTGTTTCAGGAAGCTAAATCATAAGGGATTTAAGACGAAATATTTAGTGCAATGTGTAAATAAGTATTTAGGCAACTAATAACTTTTTTGCTAGAAGCTCAAATAGGTCTCAGTCGAATGAGAATCCGAGTGCTAGAAATTCCCATATTGTAAATCACGAGCTTGCTCAGAGACATGCACATTTTATTGCCCCCAGTTTAATTAATTCTTTTTTTAACTGACAATCTAAATGGCCATTGTCAGATTTTTCCAAATTTTTCATCTTTTTAAAAAATTAACACAAAGTTGGATACATAGTGTAAAGTTAGGAATCATTCTTACTTTTAAAGACTCATAAACTATAACATAATCTACGTCATTTTTATTTTTTTTTATTTTTTTATTTTATATATTATAATTAATTCCACTCTTCTTCTTCTTTCGGTATAAAGATAACAATATTTGTGTTCATTCTTTTTTGACTATCTTGTTTACATTATCTGTTATTTTTCCATTTCTTATTTTTTAACTTTATCTTTCTCTTTTGCCACGTGCACACTGTATGACTTTCACATAGTATACCACACAAACAGGCTTTGCCTTGGTGGGATTTTTGTTTTATATTATATATATTTTTGTTCAACTATATGTGTTTAATGTATTTTAATGTAAATCATGTAAACCAAAATTTTCTTTTGAAATAAATAAAAATAATAAAAAATAATAATAATAATTAAATGTTCAGAATCCATATTTTGTAAAACTTTTAACTAAGTTCATTATTAAATTAAGCTAGTTTTTCCGCGCACTTGTTTGTTAAAAAATAAATGTTTTATCTCTCGTTTAAGTAAAACCTTATTTATATTATAATTAGGTTTCATACTTTTTTAATTGTTTAATTACTTATATTCTTCAAACAAAATAAGTTACCTTTGTTATCATTCAGTATATTAAATTCTTGATGATAGGTATAATGAAGAATCCTTATAAAAATTTAGTACTTATTTCACGAAAAGGTTTTGCTTAATTTATAATACGTGTAATCGTGCTGATACTTACGCCCTACTCAAGTCTCGTTTTTAATATTATTTACTCGGTCTTTCATATCAATAAATCACATAGAGAAATATAATGTCATATATAGTATACCATTTATGAGTCATTTGGTACATGGATTTTTTTTGTGATTGTCATAATAGCTTTATATTATTGTTGGGTCGTTAAAAAAAATTTGAAACCAATCTATTCCTTTGCAGGTAGATAATGCAGTAATTTCTTTACAACAGAATGTAGGTTAAACCATTTATTTGACAATAATATTTTAAAGCGTACGACGCTTCGTCGTTGGCATTTTTTAAATGGCACAAAAGAGATATTAAATATTCACCATAAAATCGGCAAATACCCATTTTTATACATGTTGTTATTGCTGATTTGCGGAAGAATCAATTGCAGTCATTGCGGTTAGAATGCGGTTTTCGATGTGTGCAAGTTAAGAGTGACATGTTATTGAATGTGGAAAAGTCGAATGTGATGGTTTTTATTGTAAGAAATGAAATTAAGACTAAGTGTACAGGTTTGTAATAAAATGGCGATAGCTTAAACAGGTTTGAATTTGTAATATCTGGGAGAACTGTTACACTTGTGTATGGAAATATGGTCATTGGACATTGAAAGGGGAGGTTCATGTCCCGGCCAAACCTGAGATTCCTATTGTGCCTGGCAAAAGTCGTAAGGAGTATCTTATATGGTGCTTAGGTAAAAGTGTCTAAATCCGGTGTGCATACTGGTGATCTTGGTACCATTGTTTGTATGGAAGCGATGCTTGGAGTTGGAAAAGTAAGGATGAATCTGTAGATGTAGGCAGTTGAAATGCGAGGTCAAGGATCACATGTGATTGGATAAAACTATGTTGTTTGTAATGTTCTAATTTAGAAGAAGAATTAAATACATTTTTTGTTAACAAAAGCTTAATTATCGCAAAAAAATTGTGCGAACAGGTATTTTTCGCTGGTTCTGGTCATGTAGAGTCGAATGGATGATGAATAAGAACGGCTAAAAAAAAATATGATGCGACGTGCTGGATGTAGAAGTCGAGGAATGCACGAGAAAAACTTGGAATGATCAAGTAAAACAAGTGCTTGAAAAGTGTGGCATTGGGCATGCTAAGACAGTATGATTAATCGACGTGCAGTGCAGCCAGAAGATGTATGACATGTGGTAGGAGAATGAAGATGTGTATTGGACAGACGGTGTGGCATTTTATCGCTCTTGCAGACGCCCTGCGGGAATCGGCGTATTGGTTAGATTTGTTTGTTTGTTGTTATTAAAACGCCAACTGTGACACAAGCCACAAAGTCCAAAATCAAAATGTAATACAGCCAAATTTTAATGATAAACATTCGCCTTGAAATCTTGGGTTATTTTTTGTTTTGTTATTTCAACATATCGCCGATTCCAAGAAGGTCTGTCGCCGCCCTTTTGACCCTGTGTAAATGGTGTCAACGCATTTACTGTTTACATGTTTCTTTCATAGTTTTGACAAAGGGCAGAATACCTTTTCAAAGGGGACGTCACTGAACAGTTTCTTTTTAACTTCTTAGTAATCTTTGATCATATTGAATCATTCAATACTGTTTTTCATATTAATATCATATCTATTGAACATCAAAGGACGTATCTTTTAAACCGATAAGATGAATAAAATGCATATATGGCATTTATATAGAAGGTGTTTGTTCCTATTTAGGTAAAGCCCTTAGCGACTTTTTTAGTCCCGGATATTACAATGTGATGAAATTTGAATGAAACAGTAGCCTTTATAAACTTTATTATGAATTTTTTCTGTCTAAAGGTCATTTAAATTATACATTTGTTATATTACCTGGGTAACAATAACAGCTTTATTTCAGTTACCGCACGATAATGGTGAATCTTTACTTCATTCTGTATGGAGTGCGAATGAATTATGATCTTTTAAGAACCTAGAGCTAGATAAAAATAAAAAAATCTCTCATGAAAAGCTCTAAATTCTTATGGAATATGCGGGTTTTTTATATGGTTTTCTTTAGGAATAGTTTTAGTTTTGCCTAAATAAGCCTTATTTATACTGCAAACTCGATTGAAAATATTTTAATACTGACACAACTGGTAGATTTATAGCATAACGGTTATAGCATTACATCAGCTTTTTACGACACGCAATTTTTTAGTTTACTTGTTTTCTGACCTTCGTTCATTCGACTTGGTAGATTTATTGTTGAGTTTAGTATGGGCCCGTTTCTTGGCTGTAATAAGTTAGGTAATTCGATTTGTCATTTTATAATTGATACGTTCCTATTTGAGCTGATATATAATCCTTAAATAAATTTAATAAATAATATATCGAATAAAGACTTAATCGAATGAGTAATGGTGTGCAAACTTTCGACAACTCGTTGTTGTTTCTCGATAGGGCGCAATATTTTATTTGTTATCTGTACAATATTAGCAATTTTAATGACTATGTTAGGCTTATAGATATAATATAGTATACATGTTTATTTGTACTTAATGAAATGTACTTTATGTCTAAATTTATTGAAATATACATATTTGCACACATTTTAGTTATTTATCTATTTTTCATTAATAACACGGCTACACAATAAATTATATACATTATGTACTTACCCTATGTTAGTTATTTATGATTCAATTGAATAAACGTTGCACGTATTTATTTATTATCATTTTTAATGCAAATCTACTTCGATCGAACATAGTAACATGGACCATGAAAACATTGTAAATAACTATCAATAATCCTTTAAAACTCAAGTAATTGCAATAAATACATCATTCAAGAGAAGTGTTCTAATACACACATAATATTGAATTTATAAAGAAAATATTTATGTAATGTTATGTAGCAATATGAAGAAGTAATTATAAGGTTACGTAGTTGTTATTCAATGTTAATGAAACAATATTAATTAGATAAGGTTTTATTTTCTAAGGTTTCCAAAAAATCCGAAAATCGTAAAGTGTTGTAAGTAAAATAATTCAAAACACATTGCCGGGGTGTAAGTCTTAGATCAAATAATATACACATAGCTGAAATTTTGATTTAGGTAGATAAGTATGTATTATTGAATTTAGAATTTTTTAATATTGATCATTTGAAGTTCTTGAATATTGTACTTTGATTACTAAATACAGTCTCAATACTAGATAAAAAGTGGATAACCTCATTTTTAAATTTATTAAAATCGTATTAAATTGCTATATAATAAAACACTGCTTAAGATAGTATACTCGCAATCAATAATGAAACCCAAAAAAAAACCCAAATAAATAAAAATTAATTAATTTTTTATAATTGATATCCCAACAGAGACAGAGAAACTCTGGAAACGAATGTGGATTATCTAAGTGTTTACAGGGCTTATGAACTTTCATTGGCTGGGTTAAGTGGCCATTTGATGTACTACAACATTCCCCATTCCGCCCATCATCTGATAACCATATATGACAATTTTTTGAAACTACTATATATTGAACTCGTCTTCGTCGTTCCGCATTACAGAAAATTTCTATACATCAAGTTGTAGTACATCAAGTGGTCACTTTAACCCAGCAATGACAGGTCATTAAGCCCTGTAAACGCCTAAAAACGTTTTTCTGTCTCTGTTGGGATATCATTAATATCTGATATCAGCCCAACATGGGTATATAATCCAGTAATTTGTCTACAAGTATTTGTACACATTCAAAATGTTTATCAATTTGTTATTTAATAACAAAACATAAAACAAAAAATCAAAGGCAGTTCTTTGAGACACAAATGTTGATTCGTATTATTAGATTTAAAAAAATGGTATGTAAATTTAATGCAGCATTTCATCATCAAATATCTAAATTAAACATATTTGTACATCTTTCCACAAAAACTTTTACCAAAGATCAAAGCACGCGTGTTTTCTGTTGACGTAAGAATAAATGGATGTATGAAACATATCCGTAAAAACGGCTTCGTAACGGAGCCTAGCGTGTTTCACAATACGGTAATGACGCAATTTTTCGACAATTATGAAATTGGAGCTCAATGCTTTTTGCTTGCCAAGATTTGGCATTCATACTCTGGTAAACACAAAATGGATGCTATAAGGTGCAAAGCCAGTAAGTAATAAAGTTGACAGTAAAAGTATGCGTAAAAATATAAAATGATCAAACCACACATGTAATATATTTTTTCATTCGTATAAATAAAATAAAATAAATAATTTATAACAATTGGGTTCTTTAAGATTTTCAATTTTTTATTTCGAAAAATTGATTGAAAAATTACTATATCAAGGGAATTTTTTTTAAATTTTTACGATGTCATATGAATTTTTCTAGCGCGGTTTGAAATAGCGCTTTTCAAATCGCTCGCAAAATCCTCCATTTGGCGCGCATGCGGTGTGACGTCACATCAATATGGGCGCTGACTTCGTAATGAATTTCCCGCCTTTTATAATGGACGCGTACGACGTCATTAGCCAATAACGGCGTTAAAAGTCACTCGTAATTTCGTGTTTTTAAAACATAAATTTATAAAATGAAAAACAACAATTTTGATCATTGTGTTTTATATCGTTGGACTTGTAAAAATATACCATAAATATTTATAACGTTTTTCAAGGATATTCATGCTATGGGGGAGATGCATTTCCGAATAAACCTTTCAAGGCAACTCATTTATTAATATTATTAACAATCTTGAAAAATAAATCATACTTTTCAATTACGTTTAATGGAACTTTATCATTATTTTACAAGGTCATTACAATATTTATATATTATTATAGCTTATTACAGAGTGCGAAAGTAACCCTTTCCAAAATCAAGAAACGAATTGGACAACGAAATATATTTTATTAAACAAATCAAGAGAAAGATAGAAAAAAATAGCGATGGGTTCTTTTCCGATTTTTTACTTTTTATTTTTTTAAATTTTTTTAAAAATTACAGTATCAAGGAGTTTTTTTTAAAATTTTTACGATGTCATTTGAATTTTTTAGCGCGGTTTGAAATAGCGCTTTTTCTCACTACGGAATGAATTTCACGCCTTCCACGGTAGACGGGTATGACGTCATTGGGCAATAACGGGCGTTAAAAGTCACTCGTAATTTCGTGTTTTTAAAAAACATAAATTTATAAATGAAAAACAAAATTTTTGATCATTGTGTTTTATATCGTTGGAATTGTAAAATATACTTTAAATATATTTATAGCGTTTTCAAGAATATTCATGTTATCTGGAAGAACAATTGCTATGTGCATTCATCAAATCACTTGGAAAAAAAAACATTCGCTCCAGGATTTGAACGTGGGTCTTTCTGATCACCAGTCAACTTCTCTATTTACTGAACTAAACGATCGGATACATATCTCGAGATTTTAACGAAATGTCTATCGCAATTATGACTACTAACGCCCCTCAGTCAACTACGATTTATCGGTTTACCAACTAACTTTTTTCTCAGGGACCAGCCGAAATTGAAATCTTTTCAAATATGATTATCTTGAGTTCGATAGAATTTCTATGAATCAAGTTTGATATAGGTTGTATGGGACTTGGTTCAAACAAATAATATAATTTAATGACGTCTAACGAGGGATTTACATTAATAAAGCAGAAACTCTTGTATCTGGCATGTTAATATATTTTTTAAATAAAGTGCTTCACATATGAACCAACATGTCGTATAAAATCAGCTTTAAAACTATTTACAACTAAAATAAATCATATATTTTGACAAGCATTATCGACAAAATGAAGAAAGGGCTTTTACGATGGTTTAGTCATGTGGAGCGAATGAATGATGAAAGAACGGCCAAAAGAAGTTTAAATGCAAGTGTGCCTGGATGTAAAAGCCGATGAAGGCCGAAAAAAACATGGCATGACCAAGTACGACAAGTACTTGAAAGTGGACAAGTGAAAAGTCGGAATAATCGGCGTATGTGCATGAGAAGATGTATGAATGTAGAGGAAGCAAAGGAATTATGTCAGGACAGAGTGGTATGGCGTTCTATCCTCTCTGCCTACCCCTACAGGAAATGGCGTGATTGTTAGTTAGTTAGTTTGACAACTGTCAGTCTGATCAAGTTATGTTTTATTAAGTGTACTGAAATGTCAGGGAAATGCCAGATACCTACTTAGGGGTTTCTTGTCATCGGCTGGGTTAAGCAATATCTTTGCACACTGCAACATATATTACGTACATAGATAGAATAATAATAGTTCGAGATGTATTATAAGCATTTAAAAAGTAATCAATTATAAGATATGCTATAACTTCTTGGGCTTTTTCGTGTGATTCCAATATTAAATTCGTTCAAAATTTACAAAATTCGATGGGTCAAATTATTAATTAAAAAACATATATACTATCAGAGACACGATGTTTCGATATCCTTATTATATAAGTCTGTAAATATTTTATCTGTTAAGGCGTTATTATGGTCCATCTCAACACGCATCTCTCTCTGAGTATAAACACAGACCGGTGCATGTTTACAATACTCGTTTTACGAGTGCTGAAGGATTAGTTCTCCCTAAATATAATAACAAGTATGGTAAGAGAACACTTCAGTACAGTATACCAAAAATCTGTAACATGCTACCAAGGAGTTTTTTTTTAAATTTTTTTTATTGAAATTAAATTGTGTTACAAAATATAATATAAAATAAAATAAAAATATATATACATCGAGCATTGCGGGTCAATCGATTTATTTAATGTCAATATCCAGAGATTCAAGTCCTTCTTAATAAATTACTTTAATTCTATGTAATTTTTATTTTTGTAATAATTTTTATGTAATAATAATTATTTGTCTTTATTTTAATTTTATTCTATTTATATTATTACTTTGATTCTATGAAAAATATTTCAGTTTTTTCTCAGCGTATTATTTCTTTTGGCTCTTCTGTTTTTAATTTTATTTTGTTTTATTTTAATTATATTTCAAATTTATATAAGTACTGTAAACTACTGTATAAAATATTATGTATTTGTAAATGCCCAACGGGCGTAGATAAATAAATAAATAAATAAATAAATAAATAAATAAATAAATAAATAAATAAATAATATACTTAAACATAATGTTGGTAATATACAAAAATTTAGACATAAGTGGATACTTGTGTTTAGAGAGGGAGTTCGTTTTACAATTTTTAATTTTTTATATGAGTAAGTTTCATCATAAATTTTTAAAATAAAATAAATTAAATTAAATTAAATTAAATTAAAAAAATAATTAATTTTTCAAGCTTAAAAGAGAGAGACGCGTGCTGAGAACTTGGTTGCTAGAGCGCGAATTATTATATTGAGTTTTAGAATTGTATTTTTATTTATATGTATTTTAATTTTTTTGTGCGCTAGGGTATGTATTGTGTAGTTTTATTTTTAGTTGAATTTGTTTTTATGCACCTACTGACAAGTTGCAGTAGGCAACTCAGTAGGACATGTATTGTTTTCTTTTATGTGTATATTGAAATAAAAAAAATAAAAAAAAATTTTTTTTTAATTGACAAGGATCCTCTGAAACGCTTTATTTCTTATGAAAATTGGTTTCACGACAAGCAATACATATTATAATAATAATATTTTAAGTAAGATTTATTTACAATACTCAGGTACCTAACTATTCCAAAATCTATTTCAATAACTGCAAGTGATTACAGATTGCATGTATTATAAATGCTTTTTGTGACAATCAAATCGTAACAATGGCGATATTTTTTTACCGATATAGATAAAATTTGCGGTAACAGATTTCATTATCGCGCTCTGTTATGTAGAATTACTGAATTTTTTGTTTAGGTACTTGTTAGCAATATTTCCGTCTGCGGTAATGCCAACTGAAGTTTCATCAGACACCCACTTTTTGTTCAGTAAATTGTAAAGTAATGACAGATTGCATGTTTTATTTACTTAATGTAACTTGTAACACCTCAACTCTGTTAACCCTTTCATGTCCGAATTAAATTCAGCAGAGCAATTAATTAATTAATTAATGGCAGTGCATAATGGAGTTCAGGTACCAACCCTTATGTATGGAAGCGAAGCATGGAGTTGGAAAAATAAGGATGAAAGTAAATTGAATGCAGTTGAAATGCGATCTCTCAGGCAAATGTGTGGTAAAACTATGTATGATTGGTGCACTAATGTTGAAATTAGAGTAGAATGCAAGGCTGAGATAAGCATTATCGACAAAATTAAGAAAGGTCTTTTACGTTGGTTCGGTCATGTAGAGCGAATGGATGATGAAAGAACGGCTAAAAAAATATATGATGCGACTGTGCCTGGATGTAGAAGTCGAGGAAGGCCGAGAAAGACATGGCATGATCAAGTAAAACAAGTGCTTGAAAGTGGGCATGTAAGAAGTCGGAATAATCGACGTGCGTGCATGAGAAGATGTATGAATGTGGAGGAAGCAAGAGAAGTATGCCAGGACAGAGTGGTGTGGCGCGTTCTATCCTCTCTGCCTACCCCTTCGGGGAAATGGCGTGATGGTTAGTTAGTTAGTTAGTTCATTAATATTTTGTGTGATGAATAATCACTCTATTAAACATTTTGGTATTAGGTATTTCACAAGTTAGTCAACTTTTTTTCGTTTGTTTTTCATTATGTATTTTTTAAAATTAGGTCTTCTCTCTTCTTTGCCACGTTCGCTCCTATGTGGAGCATGTGGACGTCACTAGATCCCTCCAGGAGACCCTGTCACCAGCCAGCTCTCTCGCCTCCTCCCACGTCAGGCCCGCATCCATTAGCTCCGCCGAATACAACCACAGGATGGTCATCGACGATCTGCCAGGACGGCGGGATCCTGCAGGCGTAAAGAAGAGAGCATCCGGAGTACATGCCCAAGCCAGGTCCATCGCCGCATTTTCACGACTCCAGTTATTGGAGGTTTGATGCGTCCGTTCCCTACCTTCAGCGTTGGTTATGAAGATCAAACCACCTAATGCCTAGAATCCTTCTCAGACATTTATTCTCAAAGCTCAAAAATTAGGTAGGTAATTCAAAAAAGTTTGTTTGTCAATCTTAAAGTGTGTTTTCCTGTGTTATATGGGTAATTCATTCCAAATCAAATACTAAAAGATTAATATCTCAGAAACGCCCACTTTTTACTAATCATATTTTGGTCTCATTCGGTAGCTCTTGCTGTATTCTAACTCCAAGGATTTTTTTGTACCTATAGTGACTCGCCACCCTGTAGAAATGTAGATGGCACCCTGTAGATACAGAGACATATCATGAACATCGTGCGTATATTTCGCAATTTTCGCGCAGGTACAGTCAAACGTTTCTGCCCTTAGTATTTGCGACGATAACGTACGATGTTCATGATATCCATTTAAGATTGGCGCGTAGGTACTATACGTAGTAGCAACTAAAAAAAAAGTAACATATCACTTTTTGTTAATAAATATAACAAGTATCGTGATATTTAATTAATCATTTATGTGACTTAAATGGTTAAGGATATACATTATACTTTTGTAGAGGTAAAGTATACTGTAAGTACATATATATTAACGTTTTCATTGTCAAGGCCAAGATATAAGTTTAAGATTATAATATTATAATACATAATTTAAATATCATTATTCGTCAGTTACCCAATTTAATAATATCGTACTCATAATTAGCTCGACATTATGTATATTTTTTTAAACCTTCACAACTTTCAATCAGAAAACATTATACTAGGGGTGGATGTGCTTATTACACTGAATATGGTCCCTGGATTGTCATGGGGTGAGATAAGTTTTGATGGCTGAATAAATCAAGGCTCTCTTTTAAAATCGGAAACACGAAAAAATTAACGAAAAAAAAAAAACACGAAAATGACTTGACTCTCTTTCGTTTTTAAAACTAAACATTAGCAGGTATAATGTGCGATTTTAACTATGCAAAAAAACTGTTTTTAATTGTTAGGGCATATTCTGCAGGTAAGTCATATAATAAATATAAATATGTTTTTAACAACATTTTGAATGTGTACAAATACTTGTAGACAAAATTACTGGATTTATACCCATGCTGGGCTAATATCAGATATTATTGATATCCCAACAGAGACAGAGAACTCTAGAAACGAATGTGGATTATCTAGGCGTCTACAGGGCTTATGACCTGTCATTGGCTGGGTTAAGTGGCTACTTGATGTATTACAACATTCCCCATTAACCATACATGATAACCATTAATGACAAATTTCGGGAACGTCTATTAGTATGAATTATTATGCCACGTTTCACTTTACAAGTGATTTTCTCACCAATAAAGATTGATTGCCAAAAATGCTTAACAATCTTCTCAACAGATGTCATCAGTGTGAAATTCACTTGTAATGTGATATTACGAACGCGAGTTCAATAAAAAAATTGTCATATATGGTTGTAGATTCTGTCAGATGATGGCGGAATGGGAATGTTGTAATACATCAAGTGGCTACTTAACCCAGCCAATGACAGGTCATATGCCCTGTAAACGCCTAGATAATCCACATTCGTTTCCAGAGTTTCTCTGGTCTCTGTTGGGATATCAATAATTAAAATATGTTTATTTATTCACGTGTATAAGTACCCTACCTACGAAAACAATGCATGCATTTATCGCATTTCATATATTGACATGAACCAGAACTCTTCCATTCCTGTTGAAACCAAATGCACTTAACTCCTCGTTAAAAAAATGCTTGCTATCTTACAGATTACCTTTTAAATACAAAATACTACCTATGTAAATTTTTACTTAGGTTTATTCTAGGAACTTACGTAAGTGTTTTAAATCGTTAAGTATTCAAAATATTATCAAATAATTGTATTACAGTATTCAAGCATAAATTTCATAAGTTTTCTTCAGGAAAACAGTGATATACATATTCAAGTTTCACTCATTTATATTAGGTAGTTTTTAATATAATGCATGCGCACATCAACTGTGAAGTCTACATTAATAATTAATATGCAATCACATCATAATGAATTATTTTTGACGTGATAACGTCTAATAAATCGATGAACGCCGGCTGCACACAGAAAAAGCATGACTCATTGTCACGTTCCGCCTGAGCCGATGTGTGCAAGCGAGAGCGCGGAACAAGCGATAGAGAGACCCACGATCGGCCTAAGCGTTCGGTTTGTGACGCACCTATCTCTCTTCCACTCCATCGGCCGATGCGTCCGAGTAGAAGGGAGATATATTTTTCATCAATGTTTTCTTATGACGTTATATCACGTAAAATTATCGTCCGTAAACCGACTTTACAGACAACCAAAAGTTTTTTATGATATAAAATCACACGCCTTTTGTCTCAAAACTCAAAAGTTGTTGAAAGATTTAAGTTTATATTTTTTGAACGGGAAAAATATTTTGCCTATGAGTGACATCGGTTCTGGGCTACATAATATTTTCTTAGTAATGCTCGTGCTAAAGTAAGACTTAAGTTAAATATTTATGACTTGGTTTACACATTGTGGTATTGAAAGTACCAAGTTCATACCTACAACAATGCGCGTTAGGTACCTACCAATATTGCACTAAATACTTACTGTTGTGGGTACTATATCTACAATATATAGGTAAAGTTCACAAGATCAATGACCCACGGACATAATCAATTTAATTTATCTTTAAAGTAAAATGTTCCCAAACCATTTCAAATAAAGGCACTTACGAAAATTAATTACTTAAGCCCCAATTACGTAAAGGAAACAATGCGGAAACCCCCAGGCATGAGATAAATCACGTTTGGTTTTTTCAGATTACACTAGAAATTGACCCAGTAGTCTTACTAGTTAGGTAGTTGAACGAGTCCTGCGTATTGCCATTCTTAAGGCAAAAAATCCTTGCATATGATAAAGATAACAACACTTTAACCTTGTGATACTTAAAGAAATAAGATATCTTTTAACAGTTGATACATAGCATTTATTGAGAGTATTACCTATAATATAAAACCTGTTCTCCTATATGGCTGCGAATCCATGACACCTAACCAGGGACCAAGATAAGCAGACTTCTGACTTTTGATAATAGGTGTCTTAGAAGAATTTTAGGTGTTCGCTGGTTTGACTTTGTAAGGAAACCCCAGAGGTGAGGCGACGGACTCAGCAACCCTTGGTATTACTGTCATCGGCTTGGATAGGCTGTGAAAGGATATAATAACTAGGTATGCCTCCAGAGGTAGCCTTCAACCATGCTTGCCCTATTTTACAAGGCGGTTATAAGGCGTAATGGCGTCCCACGTCGACATTCGGTCGGCTTTATAGTTTGCGTCAGAGTGCGGGATTGACTTGACTTGGGAGGATTAAAGGGATGCTGGCGGCGATCGATTGGCCTGGGGGGGAAGGGCGTTTGTGGATTGGCCTATGCTCCACTAGGGGAATTTCGTATGTGATGATGATGATTTCGTTGAAAATTTTTATTCTAGGATTATTTGTTCGTATATAAAACTCGATTTAATATGAAAAAAATCCGATTATATACGAATAAAATTTATCATCTAGATTATTGTTTTTGAATATAAAACCAAAACACTTCAGTATTTAATAATTTTCATTAGGTCGGTAATATTCCGATTTGTAATAGTAATAATTCTTCAAAATTATGTTTGGATGACATTTCGATTCAGTAACAATTCATTTATAATTGGTTTTTTGACTACTTTTGTATACATTTAAAGGGACTTTGTTTTTGGGCGACTGTTACTGTTACAACTGGACATCAGTCTGTTACTTTTAATCAATACTTCCATGCTGATAGGCTAGGTTAAATGGGACCAATACTTTTGTTTTAACTTCAGTATTAGTAGACATATTATGAATAAAGTCGATTTTTAATTAATTTCCAATCCACCGCCTTATATGTCACAGCCATAAACATTTCAGTTTTATTGTACCAGGGTTATCAAATGTTCTTTTTTATTTACCTACTGCCATATATTGGCAATCAATAAAAGTACTTGAAATAGCAAGGGTAAAACTTTATACTAGCGTTTAAAGTAGATCGGCACGTTTTTTTTTCGGAGAAGATTTTTCGAAAGAATATTACTTTTGAAGTTTCGTTTACCTACTATTGAATTAGTAAATATACGGGGAAGTTTTTGGTTTATATTCAAGATCTAGAATATAGGAGTTTAAATAGAGATTATAACTATATCAAAGCTGAATACCTGGGTTGTTGAAAGGTTTACACTCTTTCTTCAGGAAACTTAACATTTTGTATGATTTTGAACAGCAAAGCTTCATTATTAAAATATCAAGTTTGTGTCCAATTAATCCTAAGTGTCGAAAGTTTTTTATATTAATTTACTATTTTAAATCATAAGTGTTTCGATTCCTGGTGAATTGGACATTTTTTGGGCATTTTAAAACATTTAAAGCATAGTTTGTTATCTTGGCAAATTTTGAAAAACGATTTAGTCATCTGCATCGAATCGGGATCTGAACAGAAATTTAAATTTTGTGACAATAAATTTTTACATCATCAGCATTAATTAAAAATTACAATGAAGGTCTAACATTTTGAAAAGTCATTAATTTATAATATAAACAGTTAGGGAACTAGATGGGATCCTTGAGGTCACTCCCGTGATTACATCAAGTAGGTTGAAATGATACCTTTTTACCGTAAAACAGTAATTTGGCTTGTAGATTGATCATATATATAGTTTTATCCATCTGTAAAGATCTCAGCTGAATCTGAAGATACAGAGTTTATCTTAGCAAGATGCTGTGATTTACAGATCAAAAACGCTTTGGAATAATTGGTGTAGATTTTGTCGATTTGGCATTGTTATCACCATATTTTTATGTAATATTCGGGGAATACTGCGAGGTTTGAGGATGTTGATCTTTGCGAACAAAAACCTTGATGTTTTAGTGTTATGAGTGTGAATTGGTCGCTGTGTTCAGTTGGTCGTAGTATGATCTTTTCTAGTTTTTTGCTAAAGATTGGATGTTTGGCGTATCAGTCGTATAGTTAGATACATATGTTTATATCACTTTGAATATTAGCTAAAAAAAGAGCCGATTTCCATCTATCGGAAAATAAAGTGTGTATTGATTTTTGGAATATTGCACATTTGGTGTCAAATTTTGCACAAATAATGCCTATTTTTTATAACTGTTAAGTAAAAGAGATAAATAGATAAAAAAAAACAGTTACAGTTATATTGCTAAATGTAAAATCCGAAATTTAACAAATATTATTTTATTAAACACATTTTTTGGTAAAATTATTCATATTTGACAAAAATTCATAGGTGGTAAAATTAATGTCACTTTTGATAATTTGTATAAGAAAAGGCAAGCAACAAAGAAACGTTTAAATTTCTAACCTAGCTCTTTTGGAAATCGGTCTACTTAACTTCTTAATTGTTAAAATAACAATTTTATTCACAATTTCATAACATCACTACTAGCTATAATTGTGTACGATATAGTTTGTTTTATTAATGTCATTTATAGGCACTAGGTTAACAAACTACTCATACAAGTATTTACCGAAAAAACTATTCACAATATCCTAGCTATAGTGCACGAAAATATCTCGGATACACTCGTTACTTAGTCTGTGAGAGGACATAATTACTTATTACACTTAAACAGAATTACCAAACTATTCTTACTTAAATTATAGAATAAACGATCGATTCGACGCATTCTATTATAATTACAACATTATTGACGTTGTAATTTATATTAAACGTAAACTTATAATATTTCTAAATTTTCTTGTCTCTAGCAAACTATGCGTTACTATCCCATTTTCATAAATATGTGTAAGAAAGATATAGGTTTCTTCATTATTCATTAGTATAATACTATAAAATTCATCGTTTTATCATTTATCTGTTTGTTTCGAGATGTTGCCCGATTACTTGGTTGAGGATTAACTTCTTTTCTTTAATTACTGTTACAGAATGTATTATACTGAAACACTGTAATACATTTTATGAGAGAGCGGAACGTAAAAATTGTTTAAATTGTTATTATCTCCATAGTCTATAAAAATTGACCGATTCTTTTATAACATATTCAATGTTAATACAATAGATTTTTTTAATGTTGTTTTTTTAACCTAATATATTTCAATGCTTTTATTATTTCTCTTTTCCAAAATAATTATTTTTATTTATAATTATTTTATGGTTTTTAAATACTTACCAATATTTCAAGTTATTACTCATTGCAAATTATCACTTAAAAAATGGATAATTTCAAAATATTTGGAATATTTTATATTACGTCATATAGGATGTCCGTAACTATATTTTTTTTAAATAGATAAATAATTATATTGTTTTAAATTAATTTATAAAAAAACCAAATAATTATAACCAAAAAATACATCATTATTCAATAATATTATAAATGTTGAAGGTTAGAGATACCATATCGACGGTTTGATGGAAAATTCAAGTGATCTAATATGATCAAAGCAAAATGATACCTAATATTAAGTATCCCTTGGTATCATTTTCCTGTGCAAATATTAGTAAACTTGGTAACTTTTTATTTTTCCGTCGATATTATTTATGATATTAAAATATTGGAATCAATGAATATCTAAAAAAATTGAAATAAATAAAAAAAAAAACTTACAGTATATAATAATAATAATACTTTTACTTAACAAGGCAATTTCTGATTGATACTTTTAACTATACAATGTTTTATTTGTATTTATTTAAATAAAAATACCTTAAAATTCTGGGAATTATGTAATATAATAAAATACTACTTTTTTTACAATTATTTTTAGTGATTTGTAAACTTTAAGAAAAAAGTATTACTATCGCTAATATTATAAAGTAAATTTTAATACAAATAAAATTTCATTGCATGGAAAAACCAAATAAATGAAGTTTTCTTTCACTTTAGTAAATGATTCGTAACTATCCTTTTGGAAACTGATTGTTCACAAACCAAAAATATATTTGGAAATGAATAGAAATAGTCCTATTTTACAAGGTTTCGAAGCATGACCCATTCATTTCTTAGGCATAGTTCTAGAATGTTGCTTATATAAGTGTCTAGGTTAATAAAGCGTAAAAACCTATTGGACAGAATTTGTAAATGTGGTCGAGTAAAAATCCAAAGCAAATACTCTAAAAATAAAATGTCTTGTATAAATATGATACTGTTTGGCGTAAGATAAGTTTGGAACAATTTTTGTTTTAAGTACAGAAATGTAATAGATTGTATTAATTATTCATTTTCCGACAAAGAATCTTTTGAATTAGCTTTATCATTTATTATTATTTGAATAGAGCATGTAAAGCCGACATGTGTGGCTGATTGGTTCAAACCATTTCGTATAATTTATTTATTACAGTAGGTATTAAATATTCATCGGAAATTACAAAAAGCGTTATCAAACAAGGTTCACTCTAATCATACTTTTGTTAATTTTTTCTTAATAACATATAGATACGTAGTAATTAAAACTGGTATATATAAATAAGTAACTGGCTTAGCTTTTTTCCTATGCAAATTGTGGTAGCAAAACTATGCTTAACTGCTATAAGAGTAGCAGTTCTTGGCACATAACTAGTATTATTATATCTTTACAAATTCCCACCAACTTTTGTCAAGGGAGAGACATTAATATTTTTCAGGTACTGCCAATGTTTCGCGGTGGAATTTTGCAAAACAGCCAACTGGCGAACCTCGCGTGGAATAAGGTCGCAATTTTTCCATTATATATGTCCTTAATTTATGGTTCTAAGTAACTAAGTTATTAACCTATCCGATCTGCGAGAAAGCAAATTGTCGATATAGGCTTATAACTACAGATATGAGCACAATAGTATTCTATTTTTTCATATGGCTTAAAACTTTAACTAACTCAAGTTTGTATCGCGGGATGAAAACACTGAGAATTTGCTTTAGGGATCATTATGAGAGTACTCATTTCAAAACAATACAAGCATAGAAAAAAACTGACATTAAATATTTATGCAAAAAAAGCTTGAATCTATAAATTGTACCTATAGTGCTTTTCTTGGTGGGTCTTAAACGAGGCTCTAGTCATAAGGGCGTTTTATTTTCTAACAAGTTTCGAGATGTTGAGACACATAATTGATGGAAATACTCGATTATATTTCCACAGTAGTCCTTATGAAATCCAATGTTAATAAAGACGATTTCTGGCGATAGTATTTATGTCAGAGTGTCATATTGGTGAACTGAGATTGGCGTAAGCATTTAAGTTTACAGCAAACGTACTCGATTTGTTTATTTCTTTTGTATCAGATCCGTTTTTGTACGGTTGTTTCACTTAGAAGTTGTCTACGGGTTGATGGGCGGAGTCGGGTATTAAGGGACTAGCGGATGTGTGAATGATCGAGGGACGCATTACTCCCCTTAAAGGAAGAGGCTGCATCCCATTGTGATTGGGAGTGTATCGGGATCCTTTCATCCTGGTCTTCTTCGTTATAGGGGTCAAGGCATATGGAGGAATCTGAGGAGGGAAGTCTGGATTCGGGAACTATGGAAAAAAGTAAACATTTAATTTAAATTGCAAAGTAATTTTTATGTGTATGTTTTAACTAGAGTAGGACTAGGGATTAGAACTCCTTTGTTAAGGCCCCTATTTTATCACAACTTTTTGTTTCAATAGACATAGATATATTCTGTAATTATGAAGTTAGCACCCGTAAGTTGAATTATTTGGATATGTTTTAATATTGTTAACATCTACATTCTCTACACCGAGTATTCTGGATGTGATCGAAGATTGATAACCGTCGTAATGAAGTACGAAGTGAACTAAATACAAACTCTTCTTCAGTCACTTCCCAAGAGCTTTAAAGTTGCATAGAATGCAAATGTGTTTACATAGTTTTTAGCTCTAGAAAACGAAAAAACCACAAATAACAGTTTTTTTAAGGTTTAAAGCTAACAAAAAACGTTGCACGTTTCAAATTGTTTACACCATTACCTATTATTCCAGGAGCCTGAATGCTAGTGATGGTGGCTATTCCGAAGAAGGCTCTCGCCATGAAGAATGAGGTGTGTATGAGTCTTGGGTGGCGTCATAAACGTCCCAGCGAGGGGGGACCCCACTTATGGCGAACGTCTACAATGAATCAAGAATTAGAAGGACTCCGAAGGCATTGGTCAGCTTGTCCAGGCCTAGCCAGGTCACTAGGATGTTGGATGCTTAGGGATATGTAGCAAGCTCGGATGGAGAAAATTATTATTTTAATAAGACATTTTAAGCCTTTACATATAATGTGTCAGTTACTTTTTGAAATACAGTTAAATCTCACCCGTCTGTCTAGGGACTTTCCTTTAACAGCGAAAAATTCTGTATTATTGAAATCTTATATCTGTATTCTATGTGGCTGGCACTGGTTGCAAATAATACTATTATATCTACTGCGGATCTATGTCCATTAAATAACTAGATAACCTTAGGTTTAGTACTTATGTGTATACTATACATTGTATGCTTTTTGTTTTAAGTCTTGTAATTTATTTATTTTTTTATATATATAGTCATACATTCAATTATACATTTATTTAGTACTTTAACAGTCATAACTAGGGAGATCCCCATTCTTAAGACAGCCACCTAATGACTTTATAGTTAATTGTAAAAAAATAATTACATTTTCATGTTTACAAGTTACAAATACAACATTTTTGGAAAAAAAAATTAAAAAAGAAAACATAAAAACAGCTATGATTTACACTTTAAAACACTTAGTAAAAAAATATTTAATGCATAGTAATTAATAATTAGTGAAAAAACGAGTATTAAGTAAATATCGTTTAAAGGACATTGTAAAATGAATATAGTAAAAATGATATCTTAAAAACATACAGTCTAAAAAAAGAAATTTTTTTTTTTTTATAATTTAACATTACACAAAATAAAAAAAAAAAACAAAGATAGTAAGAAAACACAGGTATAATATACAGTAATGAGGATCTCATTAATTATTTAAATAATACATGTTTTGGCACTTTACAGCCACCATCATTCTTCAGGTCTATTCCACGATCCGATTTACTGAGAAAGAAAGTCAGAAAAACCTCTTTTGCTTGTGGTCTAGAATAGCCAATCTTACATGTTTATGGCATTATCCATTCCTTGATCAATGAATCACTTGATAAATCTGTATTGCTTTTTCAAAAATGGTTCTTATCACAAAGACTTTTGTGCTTTTGATGCTGGGTCCATTTATGTTTTTGTACAGCTACCAAAGCAATTACACCGTATCTATGTATGATAGAGTTAGCCAGTGACAAAGTAAAAAGATTTTTAGTCTTTAGGTTCTTAATATATTCAACAATTGAAGACTTAACATTGTGACCTATTATCCCAAAGTAGGCTATACACATTGATGGGTATAACTTACAGATGCTATGTCCAAAGAAGAATGCCATGAATTTTGTAGGATGTGTTGGAGCAGCAGAAGGACAAGTAATGGTGACCGCACGGTAGAGATCACGAGAAAAGTTGTTGTTCAAGGAGGAGCGGTCGGTTCATACAGGGGAAGTAAGCCACACTCAGGCAGCCACACGACCAAAAGTGTTGTTGATACCAATATGGACAGAAGGGCCGATTTGCAGATTTCTGGTCGATACCATTAATCTATTTGTACAAGTTTATAAAAACTGATTGTACTCATGCACAATCTTATTTTTCAATATAAATGCATATAAAATATAACAACCTAATTTATCTCACAACGTGAATAAAATAAAAAATTTATATTAATCAGGCACTAAATCAAAAAAGTCAACTTATTGCAAAAATATGTGAGATTTTATTTCAGTACCGTTTCATTGAATTTGATTTTGATTAATTATTATCTCGACTTATAAAATAGATACAAACATGTTTCTTAGACAAGAATTGGCAGTTGGTATTGACTATAACTTGGTAATCTCAGTCATTTGACAACCATATATGACAAATTTTTTCAACTACTATATTTATCGAGTTGGTACAGAAGTATCCACATTTGAGTTGGCTTATTGACAGTTTTTTTATCATTTTTTCCTTCAGTGACATCTGTTGAGAAGATTGTTAAGCATTTTTTTTGGCAATCTTTTTCATTGGTGTAGGTAAGGCTCTTTCCGAGCTTTATTACTTGCTAGAAGACGCCTGTTGGGATATCAATAATATCTGATATCAGCTCAGCATGGGTATAATCCAGTAATTTGTCTACAAGTATTTGTATACGTTCAAAATGTTGCTAATTTTTTAAAAATAATTGTTTGTGTACATTAAGCGCAGACCCTGTCTTCCTGTCTCCAAAATCAAATCATTGAACCAGAGTCACCTTTTTAGGTCCTGCACCCTAAAACCCTATCCACATAAATGAAATCAATAGAAATGTATTATAAGGATGCAATAGCATAAATATAAATGGCATTATTAATTATGATGTCAAAAATTGGTTTTGTTCATAGCCATGTATTTATGCTCATACATTTATTTTCTACTTACATTCATTACTGCCGCATCTACGAGGTATACAAAGGGAACGTAGAGTCCAGCCATTCCGAAGACATTGGATATTCCGATCATCATGAAAGGAGGGTTCTTTAGTAAACTAACATCCATCATGGAAGCCAGGGCACTTTTGAATGACTCTGGCATTACAAAGCACGGACACAGGTCAAAATCTGAAAATAATTTATTCCAATATCAGGAAAATCTCCCAAACCGAGAATCAGTCAAGCTTTCTACTATAGCGATAATTTTTCTGATTCATATCGGTCACTGAATAAAGTAAAAATAGATTTTTGAAAACTAATCTAGGTATGTTGATGTAGTTTGTTTCTATATCCATTTTATTTATTGTTGACAAGGAAAACATTTTCTTTACACCACAGGAGCTCAAACTTTCAATTTATTTTTTGACTAACTAAATTTTTTAATTAAATTACCGAATAATAAAAAAATAATACAAATGGTACAAAAACAGCAGTTTACATTAGATAGCGCATCTATCCAAGAGTACTATTAAAAAAACAGACTGAGAAAATACCCTTGATTTGTGATCATGTCACCGAATAGGGGGGTAATTATTTATTAAAATTTGATAATGGGCAGAAACTCGAAAACCATGACACTTTCACCAACCACAAAATTTTCATTTTCTGATCAGTTATGACGCCCCCCACCCACAGGTAACAGGTTATCTACTCTTTACGCCACACCCTGTATAATAAGAAGCTTTTATTCCCCAATGTTGAAAATATGTAGATCTGTAAACTCTTCCAGTGACTTGGAATTTTGAGCTGGATCTTCATGCATCTCACAGATCTCAATAATATTAAAAAGAGTGTGGGAGAAAGGGATGCCACAGCTGAGTTTGAGTTACTAATGTGCTTTGTATTATTCTTATTTTATTTTATTCCTGTATTGGCTTAGGCCGTAAATACACATAAAAATAAAAATAATGAGAAGATGGAATACTAACGTTCTTGTCTCTCCACGTCTCCTTGCCGAGATTGCATCCCGGCTGCCTGAGGTAGCGACAGCACGCTCTGGCGGTAGTGAGTGAGAGATTTCTGACTCTGGTACTCAGGAAGGTTGACCACGGATCCCGAGTAGAAGATATCCTTACGGGACAGGGGTCGCACCATTCTGGTAGGTTCTTTCTGAACGCTAAGAGAAAGCTTCGAGTTGTAGTTGCTTTCCATGTCCTGTGAAAGAGTTAAAGAGAAATGTTTACATTGTTTAAGTTTACGTGGGTAGGTAAGATTAGTGTAGGTGGATAATATGCAACCACTTTGATGTTAGGCTGGCGCTGAATTCTTGTTGCATTCGGTTTGCACATTGTTCGAAATTTTAAAATGTCTGATGTAGTAATCTATTTCGCCAACTTAATTTGAGTCTTGATATTATTATGCAAACCATGCATAAACAAAATATGACTAGAAAACACAAAAACATTTCATTAATATTGCGTCCACTGATTTGCTACTTTTGAAACCTATGATTTAGGCTGACCCAACTATATTTACTTAATTATTTATTTATTTATTCACGCTCATGGGGCTTTTACAGAACAAATGTAAGTATAAAAACCAAAGCTACATACATAATATAATAAAGGTATTTTTATAATACATTTCAATATGGATATCAGACTGATCATTATGAACATCGGATACGTGTTTGAAAAAATTATTTACATTCAAGTTATAAAGTAGTGATGACTATAACTCCATGTTATTTATGTATCATCGTACATTTTTTTTATGAGATGCTTTGCATTTAACTCTTAAATTTGAAAAGTTAACATAATCAGACAGTTTTTTTGAAATTTTATAAGTTAAGTGAGCCTTTTTTTTTCTTAGTAGTTAAATCTATTAACTCTTTGTTAAACCATTTGGGATATTTAGAAGGGAATGATTTGGCGAGAGGTACACAATCATTTATTAAATTATTCTAAGTTTTTGTTTATATCCGTACTGTATAATTTATCTGCCCTTAAATGCATAGGTATTATCGACGGCAAAAGAATGGTTTCTTTATAGGTCAATTTACATTCATACTTTTATATGAGAAAGTTTGGTTGCAGAGATGGAATTTTTGTGTGGTTTACACAGTGACTTCAGTGAAAAAATTTGTTTATTACTAGAATGAAGACGGCTTAGGAAGACACAATATAATATATTATAATTAGTTATTTACAATTACATATTTAGCACAAACTCTCCTTTCATTTGAAAAATATTAATAAATTTTCTTAAGAATTTTTGACAAGAAATGATATTTGGCATTTAATATTCAAAATATGTAACAAGCGTCCTGCTTTCTAATGTGGAGCATATGGATTTAAAAACTGCCCCCAAGCTAAGCGATTGGCCGCCTATTCCTGTACATCCTTCCAAGTCAGGTCCACTTCTCGTAGTTCAAACATTAACTGCCAAATGATTATCAACATATAATGATTCAACAACTAGTGCAGGATGGTGTATACCATTTACCTATATGTTATTCCACCCTAGAACTTGTTAGTTAACAATTTCAGCGCTTGGTCCTTAGCAAGCTTCCGTATACAAATACAAAATCTTGTAATAATTAAGAGGCATCATTCTGTTCCCACGAAATCATTAATGTAAAATGATGTCATAGTACTATAAATAGGGCAATGAATGTTACATGATGTAAATGAAATGATTTTTTTTATCTTCTAAGGAAGAAATGTGAAGCATAATACATAACTTAATAATATTTATATAAAGATATGTTTACTTTCATGCTTGTAAAAAGTTTTAAGTTAGATGAACTAACAGCGTGGAAATGTGAAAATGGGAAACTTGGCACAACTTGCCCCGTTGATTTCTTTAATAAAAATAAACAATCATAATTAGGTTATCATTCCATTAAAAAACACAGCAGAAACAGATGATTTTTCAACAGTTTTTAAATGTTAAAGACAATATTAGTAGTAGTTTTAAATGTGAAGTTTATGGTAAGCGACCACCATATTTACATGATAATTTGCATAATGCATACGTACATCATATTCAGCATTATTATTCCTTCCCCCGTTGGTATTAACTGATGACAGGGATGAAGACTTAATGGCCGCCAAGGATGTTTGGAATCTGAAAAAAAACAAGTAATTTAGTTGAAAATTACAATTTCTAGTAATAATGAATACCATGAAAAATTTTACTAGTAAATGTATTTTTGTCTTAATACACTCCCGAAACCAGATAGTGTAGGTAAATTCTATTTCTATAGAATAAACCAATAGTAACACATAACATCGTTTCATTTAATCATAATTTATTAAGTGTTACAAAGTGAATGCCGAATCAATCAACAAAATAACACATTTTTATTTATTTTAACTACCACAATGAGCCTGGAGTTCCAATAATAGAGGAACAACATTACAAAACACCCAGGCTTGGAAAAAATCCCTTTTGATTTTTATGGTCTCACTAGGAATCGGGCTCTGAACCTTCGTGTTGTCTTAGGCATTTCTATATTAATCAAATTATTTATTTATTGGTACTTTACCTTTCTCCTGTGGACGTTTTCCTGACTCTGTCAAAGAAAGGAACTGAACCATTCTTGGGTAGACCTTGGTGAGGAGTTGTGAAGGCGGGAGAGGAAACGTTCCTTGGGATCAGGCTCGTGGTGGCTGTGGAAGCTCGCTGTCCAACCTAAACAACAAAAATTATTAAACAATTTTTTTTGAATGAATACTTGTAGACAAATTACTGGATTGTACCCATGCTGGGCTGATATCCCAACAGAGACAGATATCTACTCTGGAAACGAATGTGGGTTATCTTGGCGTTTACAGGGCTTATTCAAAACATTTTTACTTTCTGGTCATTAGGCTAAAGCGCAAAAGTGGTCACTTGACGTATACAACATTTGGGTTCCGCCTATCATCTGATATTGTCAATATGACAAAATTTGGAACTACTATATATTGAAATCGTCTTCGTCGTTCCGCTTTAACAGATTTTTTCCATGCTGGTGTCATCTGTTGAGAAGATTGCAAAGCATTTTTGGCAATCATCTTTTATTAGTGTAGGTAAGGCCCTACCGAGCTTTATTACTTACTATGGAAGACGCAATGACTTGATGTCTCTCCAATTTTTTTATTTTAGCTTTGTATTTTTTTAACCAGTAAATCTTTAAACCCATGGCCAATGACAGGTCATAAGCCAAGTAACGCCTAGAGAACCCACATTCGTTTCCAGAGTTTCTCTGTCTCTGTTGGGATAAAAATAATAACAAACTATTATTTTACTAAATTTTTTTAGTTTATATTAGACTTCCTAGACAGCCTGCTAAAGACGGAGAGACAGTTGGATGTCGACATTTTCTGGCAGCTTAAACTAAGACCATATATCTACTACTACTATGACCACATTGCCTTCCGGCACCCAATGTGCATAGGGCACTGCATTGGTTTATTGGCAAGCACCTATGTACACCACACATGACCAGATGATATTGTGCATGTTTTAGAACAAAAAATAATTTTAAAAATATAACACAAAACGTTTTGCCCATAAATGTTCCAGGCTAGTCTTAGAGTAAAAATTACTGAATAAAAAATATTTCACAAAAAAAAATTTACCGCTTTCATAAACAATAGTTTTCTACTCCAAACACATTATAATTTTAGTTCTATTATGTACCTACTTATAACACTATCTAAAAATTTAATAAATAATTACTAAATACATGAATAATTACAGTAATTGGTGAAAATAATACGGTATACGTATGTGGAGAGTCGGTAAAATAAAAACACGAAAAAACAAAAGAAAATCAGGAATGTGGGAAGTTCCGGGATATTATTGAAAAACAGGAAATAGATGTGCGGGTCAAATAAACATAGAGTATCTAAACACACAGTACAAAACATATCTATCAAAAATATAAAATAAGACAGCTAAAGAACAACATCAATATTATAATATCTTCATGATCTACCTACAGACAATTCTATTATATTATGCTGTTGCAATACTGCTGTGCCAAAACAGAGGAAAAACATTGTGGTAAACTACAGCTAACGGGCCATGAAAATTCTCTACATTTCCTATATCAAAAACCTTTTCGATACAGTTAAGCCAACTGTATTTTTGCTTTACTCTCTTTTAACCTTTACACAGCATAATTTTTTCCCCGTTCTGACACAGTAAGTCCATAATTTATGTTAAGAAATAATCGACTTTGAAAGTTTGGACAGGAAATCAAAAGCTCAAGTTGTATTAATAAGTATATATTTTTATACCTGAACGTACAGTTCTTTGTCAGGCAAAACTTATTTCGCATATTAATATTTCTGCATTAATAAGTCATTTTCGTCAAAAATGATTATACTTTATTTATTTTGTTTTCATTAAAAAAGTTTCACACTCACTTTCTTCATTTACGCATTCAATGTCAATTTATTAGGGCTTTCAAGCCTGTTATTTGGATTTAAACATATATCAAAAATTGGACTTGTGTTTTTTTGTCAGAACGGGGAGGATTTGCTCCGCTATTCTGCAATTTATTATTTTTATAAAAAAAACACCAATAAATAATGTTATTTTCATTCCTTATCTTACTCGCAAATGATAGTGCATAGAGCCTGTATTGGTACATCATCCCGATAATTTTATGACAAAGATAAGATGATCAGTCTTACACTTCAATGCTAGTCCAAGGTATCAAGCACAAAATATTAGTATTAAAAATCACATCTAAATCTGTTTTCATGTTGTCAGCTTTGGGAATCAAACCCGGAGCCATTTAGGCCTCATACACGATAGCCCTATATGACAACCACGAGATGTTATAAATATATTAATTTACACACATGAATAATGTGACAAAATTATGTATAAGTATTATGATATTGAAAAAATGTAGATTTCATACAGGTTTGGAGCCATTAGTTACAAAAATTCAACGTAATTTTATGGTGTTTGTTTTTGAAGTCGAAAAAAAAAACAAAATTGCACTATTTGTTAGATGGTTTCTGTCTACATGGGGCCAAAATAAGTTGGACGTAATGGACAACAACATTACAGTAGCATGCCTTACAGATCCATTAGAACTTACTCGGTGATGCTGTCTATTATATATTTGACCAATTCCAGAGCATGACTGTAAAGAAATTAATTATTGTAGAATATGAAATATATAAACCTTTTCAATGTTTCGATAAAAACAATGTTCTTATACAGTCGATACGTAATAGATTTTAAAACATATTTTACGGATGAAGAAACTATGTATTAGGTAGATTCGTTAAATGATCGATTTTGTGGTAATCGCCTTTTTCTACGAAAATTTTAATATTTTAAATAGAATTTTATTTGCAATTTGTTTGATCAACCACAGCCTGTACAAAAGAAGTAAAATTTTATAATACCAAAGTACAACAATGTATATATTGTATATAGAAGAAACTAGATTTTACTTCAAAGGATTGTTTATTAACTCCGCGATAGCCACGTGATAAAGATCTAGAATTGCGCGACATGGCTATGAAATTAAAGTCGTGAAGTCTGTGGAAAAATATCCATTCCGATTTGGAAACTTTTTTTTGTAAAAAAACTGTTAACAGTCAAATTAGGAGTTAGAATTTTGAGAAAAAATGTGAGTCGTAGTTGGTACAAAATAAAAATTTTGACTGATTCAACAGTCCTTATGGTACAGAATTCATCATACTATTATACATGGTGTAACAAAACTCAATGTACAAGCGGGAAACTAGTGAATCAACATAATATTTGGAGTCGATTTTTTAGAATAAATTTTTTTGATTTGACCCATAGTTTTAGAGAAAATTGAGTACGAAGTAGATTTTTTTTTCGATCAATTTTTGCAAATTATTATCAAATTTTTATGTAATATTATCCATGAAGAAAACAACATTTTAAAAAAACGCATTTTAATAAGTGTTTGTGCAATTTTACTTAATCTGCCATACTTATGAAAGCTTCTAGAGAGAAGAAAAAAAAATTTTCAAGCTCAAATTCAAAAGTGTATTGCACTTATTTATTACTCCAAATATGATGTAGATTCACCAGTTTTCGGGTTGTACTACGCGATTGTTACTCCGTGTATTTGCTTCCTATGAGGTAAATCCAATAAACTGCCTCCAAGTTGGCAAGTACCTACTGTTAAGGATCTCAGGAGGCATTCGTATTACAATATAAAGGGCTCAGCCAGCCCAATCGCCTTCGCAGTTGACAATAAATAGTTAACACCAGTTTTCACAATACATACCTCATTATCCCTCCTATTAGCCTCAGCCTCAGAGTGCTCCTGCATCTTGGCCTCGCTGATGGTCGGGAGGGTGGGGATGGTGGGGAGGGTGGGGAGGGTTGGGACGGGAGTCATCCCGCCCGGAGCCAGCTGGTCCAGGTTGAAGGAGGAGTGGACTCCAGGGTCCACGTTCAGGGGCAGCTTCATCCGCTTCTCCATCGTCCCGTCGGGCAGCTGCACCACGAAGTAGGATCCGCTGATGGACCCCCGCTCCATTTGGATTCGCTTGACCTCAGCCAGGCGTTGCAGCAGCGGTTTGACATTCGATTCCTGATGGAAAAAAAAAATTGGCTTAACCAAGACAACTCAGTGCGCTTAAACATTAAACTGCTACTACTGCTTTCCTTTATCCGCACTCATTAGTGCATAGAGCACTGCATTGGTACACCAAGTGCAGTGTATCTTGATCATTTTATTATGTGAAGGTAGGATGATCAGTCTTATGCCTACGCATACGTAAACACGTGCCTATTAATTGTATTTCATTATTATCTCTTATACAGGTGGCCTACTTAATAACCTACTAAATGATGTTAAAAAAAATGTAAATGTTTAACCCAGAAATAAACATTTCAGATCATGGAAAAAAACAGTAAAAAAGTAATATCTCAGAAACGGTCCACTTTTTATGTTGTCAAACATGTTTTGGTCTTATTTTGTAGCCTTGGAGGTATTCTACTTCCAGGATTTTTTTTGTACCTCTAGTGAGTAGCCACCCTGAATAATATGTTATGTAACGATTAAAGATGTTTTCGATTAACATTTTTACGAAATTTTGGCATATCGTCGGAGATATTTGACTTGTTAAAAACAGAGTGTTAGATTAAACCCATAAATATAATAAAAAGCTTAATTAATTGATTAAAAATAATATTTATATTTTATTTTTATAATGAGTAACTATGTTTTTTTTATATTCTATCGGCATTTTTGGTGATTAAAACTCCTTTTAACAAGTTTTTAGGAGTTAGACTTTGGGTAGGTCGAGACAGCAGCGTTTACATGGGCAATGTGTTGGCTGATATGGATAAGCTGGGAGCAGAAAACCCAAGATTGAAAAAGGTAAAATGTCATCGTCAAGGAGGATAAACCTCTTCATGAGCTACATGGCCATCTTCGGTTGTAAACATTAAATAGTAAATATCTTCGAACTAGAAATCACTAGAAGGGGCGTTTCCATACAAATTGTCTAAAAATATACGCTTCACCGTCTAAAGACACTCCAGCACTTAGGCCAATACACGAAACGTGTAACGTAGAAGTTTAGTGATGACTTATATGCCCATTGATGATGTAGTGAGTGATGTAGTGGGTAACTAGACACCTCAGATGCGGTAGTATTTTTTAATTATGGATTGTCACTTCTCTGAAATTCTTGTTCTTGTTCGATCAACAATTTTTAAAAGCTCGAGAAAAATTTCAATAGTCAATTAGCATTTCAGCAGCGATAGGTATCGTCTTCATCATAAAGAATTTTTAAATTTAAAATTATAAAAAAAAAAAAAAATAATTAACGGGTAACGGAATTTAAGTAATAATACCTATATACTGCCAACAATTAGAGACATTATCAGTACCACCAAACCACCCTGGTGAGGCATAGGAAGTGACTTCCGGTCGCCATTCTGTCGGCAGTATAATGAGTATAAGGGTTCATGTTACAGGACTATCGATTTCCGTAATTAAATTTCATGGAAATAGCATGAATATCCTTGAAAACGTTATAATATTTAAAGTTTATTTTTGGCAATTCCAACGATATAAAACACAATGATCAAAAATTTTTTCATTTATAAATTTATGTTTAAAAACACGAAAATACGAATGATTTTTAACGCCCGTTATTGGCTAATGACGTCATACCCGTCCACCGTGAAAGGCGTGAAATTCATTCCGTAAGTGAGTGCCTATATTGATGTGACGTCACACCGCATGCGCGCCAAATGGAGGATTTTGCGAGCGATTTGAAAAAGTGTTTTTTCAAACCGCGCTAGAAAATTCATATGACATCGTAATTTTTTTTTTTTAAAATCCCTTGATATTGTAATTTTTCAATCATTTCTGGGAACCTAATAAGGGTGCATTAAGAGGGTGTTATAATGAAAGAGATATGCCGAAATTTCCTAAATAAGTTACCTAGGTACTACATACTTATCTTAAAAAATTTTTATATCTAAATCACCGACGATAATTTTTTTATTTCAAGAGCTTGGAATAAATCAACAAAATTATTTTATTTATTTATTTTATAGTTTATTTTATTGTTTTTACGCCCATATGGCTTTAACATGGACATTTTTAAATGATTACACAGTAGGTAGCTATTCATTACCGCCAGAGATGGCATCCAGACATTGTTCCCTAAAATGCACTAGATTTGTGTTGAAAACATCAATATTGTTAGTATACTTGTTAGCCAGTGCGTGCATTCTTCGTATCGGTGAGTTAACACTGTAAATTGTATTGCCCAAATTATGATTTTATATGTTCACTCATAACTTGTAATAACTCTTTACTAATTAGAAATTTCTTATTACCTTGGGATAAACCAGCGGCCTCATGAGCGCCCCGAACACCGCGCAGTTGAGGATGAGGCCAGCCAGGATGAGGTTGGCGCCCCTCCAGCCAAACATCTCAAGCAGGGCGGAGGCGAGCGGCGCGAAGGCAAAGGTGCCCACCCCGGAACCGCACACGGCTATATCCCGTAGCCAGCGACCGCTTGGTCTCGAAGTAGTAGCCACACTGCTACCACAGCCGGGAGGTAGATCATACCGAACCGATACCTGAAAAAAAGAAAAAGTAAATTAGTAAACTGAATCACGTCAAAATGTCGACCGACTTAAATTGGCAGAGTATATTATCCTCTTTGTATTTAGCGTCTTGGACGTCCACTGCTGACAATTCTACGACGGTTTGCGTGTGAACAACGGGACGTGGACCTAGTGTGCGATGACGCACTGTTTGGAAGTATTTTGTAGAAACCACAAAATAAAATTAAATGCCAATTTTAAAAAACCCTTTTTTTTTTGAGAAAACAGACTTTTAATTTGGAGTCAAAATTTCCTTATTTAACAGAGGTTATAAAAACTGAATCACAAGAATTTTTGTATTAAATGGATACCTCCATTAAATATCCTTTCCGTCGTAGATATAACAATTTGTTTTAAACAGAATCGACAAATCAATAGATTTTGTACTTTATGTTATATTAATTTTATTTATCTACATACATAGTTATGCTCAATAGTATACCAAATACAACATCTGGAACCGGTTTTGAATAACAAATATTGTAATAAATGTGTTCTACGCAAAAAATCAGGTTCAATTTGATCGCTTTCTGTAACAGGTTTTTCGAGTTAAATAATAATATAAATCTGATACACACACTTCAAAACAAAACAACATTGTAAACGTATTATTAGATAGACTACTAGTTCTATACAAGTTTAGTCAGAGAAATAAAAGGTTTTTAGGTGTGTTCCAATTACAGATAATGGTTTTCTGAGTTGTTATTGCCGCCGTTCGTGGACATTGTGTTGCCTACGTTTTGGAACACATGTGCAGTGTCCAATAATTTTTTATAAAAATATTCGTTTGAGATAGGTTTAATTACTTGAAAATCCAATAAAAACTCTAAACTGCAAAAAAATGAAAAAAATCTAGAAAAATAGCCTTCGGAATTCCACTCAATTTTAATAATTCACTGCCCGAAGTCGTAAAACGTGTAATTTGGCTCTTCATACAAAATGTAAAGGAAGTCTTCAAATGAGAAGAAAGGGCGTAGTTTCTGACGTATAAAAGTAAATGTTTAATTGTTTTATATATATTTTAAGATGCTCACTTTTTCTTCATTCGCCTCTTAAAAGAAATTTGTTCTTCGACTCGTTTATTATATTCTGTATTCGTATGGATGTAAATGAATTTCCGGAAAAATCACACCGTCAATGGCCATATTTATGTAATTATTCAATTTAAAAAATATTACATAATAAATACGCTTTACTGTCTTACAAGGTACTTGTAAACTCGTTTTAAGGCAGGAGATATTGTATAAGTTTTACAAGCAATATCTACATTCATTTTCTTTTATTTATATTTTATCACTAATTGTATTATTTATAGGTACAAATTGTTTTATTTAAGTTGTAGTAACTAAGACATTAAAGATATCGGCGTTTATTAATTTTACTGTTTTTAATGTTTACGTTTATGGAGAACCAATCAATAATAAGGTTATTTTTTTAAACCTCTGTTTTTCCGTTATTTCAAAAAGTTTTTCGTCGTTATTTATAGATAAATTTTGGTATTTAAATTCGCCAAACTTCATATATTAATCACCTACCTATTCCAGGTCTCCGTAGCCCCTAGATTATATACAATTGGGTGGGGGGGGTGGGGGTAGATAGTACAGCCAGCTTTTTCCATGGTAACCGTTGCCGCTGTTAGATACCAAGGTAGCCATGGATTCAATTAAAATACGCTTTACGTAACTTTAGCAACGCGTCTACTGTACCGACACCTCGTTAACTGGTAATCGGCAGATATACGACAGGTTTATGTAATTAGGCATTAGGTTCGTACATACCAATTTGCCATCCATTACATAGTAGTAGGTTTACTGCAGACAATGAAATGATTTTATTATCAGGAAAATTAGCAGAAAATTTTCTCACTGGGAAAACCAATTATTGAATAATGAATACCTAGAAAACTATTTATCTTTGATGCATTAGTTAAAAAAATATAACATGGTTTTTGGTAATAATGTTTAGATTTTTTTAAAGCAGCAATTCCCAAAAGAAATTTTTCAAATTTCAATTTCAAAGCAGCAAAGAAGGATAAAAGTAGATTGAATGAAGTTGAAATGAGATCTTTCAGGCGAGAATATGTATGAAAATAATGTGTATGATAGGTGCACTGATGTTTGAAAATTCAGCAGAATGCAGGGTCGATGATAAGCATTATCGACAAAAATTAAGAAAGGTCTTTTACGATGGTTCGGTCATGATAGAGCGAAATGGCTGTATAAAAAATAACTGATTTTGGCCAAAAAATATATGATGCGACTGTACCTGCATGTAGAAGTCGAGGGAAGGCCGAGAAAGACATGGCACGATCAAGTTAAAACAAGTGCTGAAAGTGGCATGTAAGGAAACTCGGAATAATCGACGAGGCGTGCTTGAGAAGGATGTATGAATGTGGGGGCTGCGAGAAAAGTATGCCAGGACAGAGTGGTGTGGCATTCTATCCTCGTTGGTTAGCAATTTCGATTTCGCTTTTCGAAAAACTGTCAAATTATTCCAACACTGAACATTTACTATTTCTATACTTTGTATTTATCTATGTATCTATACTTTGAAGTTATTAATTCTATGAATTAAGGAAATCAATTATTAAAACAATTGTTGAATAATGTGTGATGATGGGGGGGGGGGGGGGGTGAGTATTATTGTATTTATGAATATAAATTTTATTGTTATAATATTTATAGTACATATTTTATATTTGAATAGAATGTATGCTATTTCAAGTAATAAAATTCAAAAAAAAAAAAAATAAAAAAAATAATAAAAAAAAAACCACTATACTTTTTAATCAGTTTAACACTACGCCTACGCCTTCTAAGGTCTTTGAATTTTTTTAAATACACATTAAAACGTTCAAACCGCAATGCGTATGCGAGTATAAACTCCCCTTACAATATGATGGTACAATAATCAGTGTTAAGTGAGGAAAAAAAAAAAAAAAAAAAAAAAAAAAAAAAGCTCACCTTGTTTGTAAACAACAGAATTAACAAATCTCACACAGCGGTGAGGAGTTGTGGTCTAATTTCCTGAAAAATACGTCCAAGCCTGATGCATGGCAGGGAGGATATCCATTAGATTATTAAAGTCTTAAAAACCAGACTAAGACGTTTATTTTTAACTGGAGGTAAATAGTCATTAGGTTGTTGAAAAAAACACAATTCGTTCTCTCACTCTGAAATATACCTTACCTCTGGTACATACCTATGATATTATTTCATTACGCTATTTATAGTAATTGGGTTAAATTGAGAGATTAAAAAAATTAAAACGCTTTTGTTACCTTACTACGTCACGGCCTACTCCTTAGACTGGTACTAAAGAGTAAGACTAATCACCTTACCATGTAATAAAATTATCAAGATACACTGCACTTGGCTTTGTACCGATGCAGTGCCCTATGCACCATTGGTTGCGGATAAGGGAAAGTAGTAGTAATGATTAAAAAGAACCGAGCATCAATGCAAAAAAATTAAAGTATATTTTTGTTCAACTTTTCCCCGTGCCTTCAATTTACAAGTCGCGGGATTTAACGTCGAACTAATCAAAATCACTCGCAAACGAGTGGAGGCTGATATTTTTTAAAATAAAGATAGGATTATTCTTGGCCAAAGGATTTTATATTACTTCGTAAGTGGGCAAATTTTAAAACAGTACATGGCAAACATTTCTTAAAATTAAATCCTTCAGTCCAAATTATTTCATTACAAGAAGGTATGGAGGTAATCACTACATTATTTAGCATTTTCCATAATCAATTAAATTAAATGATATTGTTCTTAAATTACTACTAATAAAAAACCAATTCTGAAGTAAATAAAAAGCTAGCAACATCCTGTTATCAACTTTTCGAATAATCTGTGCCACTTTTACTCACGCTTAGTTTAGCAGCATTAGTTTAGGGTAGAGTTAAGTAAAATCATTTATGTTTACAACTCAATGCAAATTGTGTCTTAATCTCGGGACGAAGGAAATGAACCAGACACCAGTAAACTCAATCTCTCTTGTGAAAGTTTATTGAAAGCCTGAAAGATAAATTATGCGCAAAATAGCGGAGACCTCCAAACTTTTAATTACATAATTATGCAGAAAATGCCGTTTTCGTAAAAATGTCGTGATGGTTAATTAAATAGAATGCATTGTAGCTAGGTGTTTTGGCGAAATACAATCAATGAATGATTTATTTATGCACCGCACCTTTGGTTGTGAATAATGGAAAGAAAGCAAAAAGAATGTTTTATTCCTGCAATTCCCAAATCAAATAAATTTTTTGGACAAATACGACTCTCTCGAGCACAGTTTATTAAGGACGATAACTGCACATTGTAAAATGTTTTTTTTATAACACCATTTCGCAGAATCTACGAACATTTAACATAATTCAAAAGACGCCAGGCGATAGCGTTTTTTGTCCAGCAAATTTATATATTGCAGATGGCCAAAGCCCACAGTCTTTAATTATGGAGCTAGTTATTTTATTTATTTCGTAATCTTGACTATTTCTTTTCGTTATTTCAAAATCTTACTGGCTAATGAAACATTTCAAAAAATACAACAAAGCTACTACTCTTTCAAATTTTCAACTCAATTTTTAATGCAAAACATCGAGCTAGTAAATTAATAAACCTTCTATGTCGAATGTGTGAACCATCGATAATAATTAATAGATCATTAGCTCGATCAACAGATTCACTATCGACGCGGGTAATAAGCTACGTGATAACGTTTTCTTACCCATGGATGGTTTAACGTTTTCGCGATCACAATGGAACACGCGCTTTAAAAGTTATCGATCGGGATTATTAAACGAAGCGCATCAAGTCGCGAGCCATTTCCCGAGATATATCTTCTTCGCACATATCTGATTCCTTTCAATCTTTCTCGAGTGCCAAATATTGCATTTAGCCGGCGTTCGGCAAGCCAAATATTGAGAAAAGCCAGTCGACATAATAACAATCCGACACGCGCGTTGACTTTCTTGATTTGACGTTTGACGTTTAAGCCGCGATATTTATTATCATCTATGGTGCTCGGCCCACCCCAACGAACGCGAACGTGGTATGAACGTATGTTTCATTGTGATCGTCAAATGGTTAGCGTTTAGCACGTTGTTAGCAATTTTTTAACTAACGTCGATTAGTTATATGTGATTGAGCACTAGGATAATAGTTAACACGATCAATTCCTTTATGTCCCTACTAATGCGGATTTCCCTATGCACTTTTTACCAACTCGAATAATCATAAAGCCTCTCTTTCATGCAATACGATTTAATTTCAGAAAAGAGATGATTTCTCCGAAAACCGTGGTTGAAATTTTTAGTGTAATATATTTAAAATTAGTTTGACGCACCGCATATATTTTTACATACATTTTTATTTTATTAATATTTTTTTTGTCGGGTGATTGGTCTGGGGAAATGTTTATTTAATTTTTCTTCCGTAATATCAATGATGTGTATACATTAATATCATTGCCGTATTGTTCGATATTATGTATAAACAATTCAACCTCGTTGAATGCAAATGGAAAAAATAAACTAATCACAATAAGTATATTTAAAAAATTGGAAAAAAAAATCCATAGTGGCTAGATGGAATGCAATACGAACTATTGTGTTTTCTGTCGTGAATATGCGTTATATGTAACTCATGGAAAATACATGTAATTAATGTATTTGAAATGAATAATAAAAAAAATCAATAGCATGTCGCCTTACATACAAAATATTAAACATAATACGGTATTATGAGTTAAGGTCGAGTTTTACACTAACGATCGTTTTTTTTTTTTTTTTTTTTTATTTCTTAAAAAAATCTTATTAAACACATACATGTATTATAATCCAGAGTTTTAAAATCATTTTGGGGACGGTATTATTCACATTTTAAAAAATAAAAACAAGTGCCGAAAAGGTGGGCTTTTTGAAGGCGGGGGGTGGGAAAAAAAAAATAATCAAAAAACTGGGGGGGCATGAAGGGGAAAAGATGTTATGAAATTTGTGGGAGGAAGCAAGAAAATGTGCCGGGACAAGTGGGGGGCGTTCAACCCCTGCCTACCCCCTTGGGGGGAAAGGCGGAGGTTATTTAGTTTTTAGTTAGGGTTTTTACGTCAAACTAATCAAAATCCCTCGCAAACGAGAGGAGGCTGATATTTTTTAGAGAGGAATTTATATTACGTCGTCAGTGGGGCAACATTAGAACAGTACAATGGACACATTTCTAAAATGAAAATCTAGCAGTCAAACTATTCATTAACTACGAGTGGTAAGGAGGTAATCACCTAAAACAATTATTTAGCCAATTTCCTTAATCAATTAAATTAAATGATACTGTTCTAAAATATAGACTAATAAAAAACCAATGCTGAAGTTAATAAAAAAGCTAGCACATCCTGTATTCAAAGCTTTCGAATAATCTGTGCACTTTTAATCAAGCATAGTTAGAGCTTAGTTGGAGTTAAGTAAAATCATTTATGTAAACAACTCAATGCAAATTGTGTCTAATCACGGGACGAAGGAAATGACCAGACACAGTCACTCAATCTCCTTGTTAAATAATATTGAAAGCCTGAAAGAAAATTATGGCGCAAATAGCGGCGACCTCCAACTTTTAATTACATAATATGCAGAAAATGTCGTTTTCTTTATAATTTTGAAAGCATTGTAGCTCGGTGTTTTGGCGGAAAACCGTCAATGATTTTTTTTATGCACCGCAGCTTTGGTTGATTATAATGGAAAGAAAGGAAAAAAATTGTGTTTCATTCCTGAAATTCCCAAATCAATTAAATTTTTTGACAAATACGACTCTCTCGAGCACAGTTTTAATGACGATATCTGCACATTGTAATGTTTTTTTTAAAACACCATTTCGCAAGAATTACGAACATTTAACATAATTCAAAGACGCCAGGCGTTTGCGTTTTTTGTCAGCAAATTTATTATGCAGATGGCTAAGCCACAGTCATTAATTATGAGTCATTATTTTATTATTTCGTAATTTGACTCATTCTTTCTGTTAAATGAAAATAATACTGACTAATGAAACATGAAAAATTAAAACAAAGCTACTACACTTTCAAATTTTCTACTTAATTTTTAATGCAAAACATCGAGCTAATAAATTAATAAACTTCTATGTCGAATGGTGGAACATCGATATAATTAATAGATCAGGATAAATAGTTAACACTAAAATCCCTTTAATGTCCTACTAATGCGGTGCCCTATGCACTTTTACCAACTCGATAATCATAAAGCCTCTCTTTCTATGCAATACGATAAAATTTCAGAAAAAATATGATTTCTCCGAAAACCATGGTTGGAAATTTTAGTGTAATATATTTAAAATTTGTTTGACGCACCGCATAAATTTTTACATACATTTTTATATTATTCATATAATTTTTTTGTCGTGATTGGAATATAATTTACCTTCGTTATTCAACCCTTTTTCAAAATTAATTCAAATTACCTACGAATTACTCACCACGGCACCCTAAGCCCAAATATTTTATTATTTGTTTTTTATTAGTAAATATTCTACGACGCTAACAGAATCATGGAAAATTACGTCATTTTATTACTTTTTCCGTTTTCATAAGGCTTTGTTTATATCAGGGGTTGAAGGAAGCCCCACACCGAAAATCAATTTTGAATTTATGGACCAATCACTCTGTTCTTTCGACCTTCGGGTCCCTTCGCCCGGAAATATTCATCTAAATTAAGAAGACGTGTCCGTCACATCGCGATGTATCTATCGGAGAAATTTATCACACGTGAAAATTTACAGATAACACAATAACTTTTCTGAGATATTTATTAGTAAAAATATTTAGTAAAATATTTACTATGGTAGTAAACATAATTCAAATAAAACCTTTGGTGTTATTAAAAACTGTTCCTCAATACGTACACAATTTAAAGTTTTGTATTTATACCACGTGTCTGAGAATTATTATCTTTTACATTACTTGTTTGGTGGAATGCTTTGTTCTTATCGTATGCAGCAGAATAAAAATAAAAATTACTTCACAGTTTCAAGCAAAACTAATTGCTTTGTAAAGCCATTTTAATATACATACCAATATGTGATGCCTGCATAATTTGACTTAGCAACAAACGTGTCACGTAAAAAAATAATAACGTGTCATGGAAGAGATAATCATCATCATCATTCCATATCCGCTCCCTATGTGGAGCATATATATGTAGATTCCACAAACTGCCTTCAACTCCTTAGGTTGATCGACCACTAGTTCTTGTGCATCCTCCGATTCCCATATTTTAGTGAATTAAAAATAGCAGTGAAAAAATAAAAGCACTATTTTTGTTCGTTTTCTTTTGATTTTAAAGGGATAGAATGTTAACCAAAATAATTACACACCATAAAGACGTTCTCCGATAACATTTTTATCTTCTAAAACGTTAGCTTTATATTTTAATCTAATCCAAATGCTTTTAAATGCTCCAAAAATTTTATTTTGTGAAGTATATTCCACAATTTCATATGCTCGAAAGAAAAGTTTGGTGTGGAAGCCAAGCGTCGCGACGCCTACACAATGGTGACGCGACGCCAACGGTAGAAAACCCACTCATTGTTTTGCTTCGCATTCAAGTCTAGAACGGTTTTCCTGGTAAACTGGAAAACTGTTAAAACTGTGAAATTCGTTTAACATAATACGTTGCTAAACGTGACACGTTAATCGAAAGGAAAAAAGGGTAAGGTCAAAATGTAAAGATATACTCGTAATGTTTTTTAATTTTGTGCCAGGAATATAATTGGCGGGCAAACCACAGTAGAGAGCTATGTATGTAGCTAGTATCTTACTTTTTATTTCTCTGCTATTAGAGTAAAACGTTAAAGGTTTTATCTTTGAGAATCTGTTTTTATCGTAAAGTTTTCTGTAGGATTTAATTATTACGTACATATACAAGGGCCTGACGTGGAAGGCGGGATCTAGTGATGCCCACATGCTCAACATAGGAGCCAACGTGGTGAAGAGAGAGAGAGAGAGAGATACATTTATAGTCGTTAAGTGTACCAACCTGGCCCTTTTTTTAGTATTATTGATGTATACAAACACTCTTTTTGTGTGTATTTGTCCAATAGAGGTCTTTATATTGACAATTAAGCACATAGTAGACAATATAAATAGGAAAAAAAGGACTAGTGATGATAACTCGAATGCAAGCCAAATGATAAAAACTTTCTTAGGTATAAATTTTTTTATTATTCTCTGAGAAAGAATCTAAGATTATTTTTAGTGTTTTAAATATGTAGATAATATACGAGTTTATTGGCTAAAATTTGTTTGTTGAGAATAGAATGATATAATTCATTTTCATTTTTTATTCCTATGCAAGTATGTTTTTTTGCATTTTAACTGTGTGGGTTCCTACCTATACTTTTATATGAACATTTGCTAGACAGAAACTATAATTTTTTTATTTATCATAAGCACGCCAAAATTTGATCAAACAATGATCAAACTAAAAAAAGCATTTAAATGAATCTCTGTAAAATATTATTATTTTGTTGATCTTCACATAAATGGCAGTGAGTATTTTGCAAAGTAAAAATATAACAAGACAAGATGACACACATTCCCTTTTACGCCAAGCGTGAATATTCAAATTCAACATTCAACTGAAAATTTGCATTAAGAGTTTATTTTCAGGAACCATCCCTGAAGCCACATACCATAGAAATATAAAATTAACTTCAATTGTCGTGCAGCACGAGTCAACCATCCCCTTGTACATAGTTAAGCGTCACGATGCAATTGCGTGAGGGGTAGTTTAGTACTCGTTAGAAGTTTATATTAGGGATGTCATAACCTATTAAATTTCATCGTCGAATAAAAAATAAGTTCTATTAAACGTGTGGCGATTACTGCTCAATGTTATCAGTATCAATATTACCATACCAGGTGGCATCACAAGAAACTGCTAATATTCAGTACTAAATTTCAAACATAACGTTTTTTTTTTTTTTTTTTATAGAGCTCCAAAGATTTTAATAGCACGTCTACGCTCAAATTGCTATATACATCATTGGTACGTAGCCAGTTGGAGTACAACTCTTCTGTTTGGAATCCACGCTTTGTCTTTAATTAACTATCACGTCCCAACCAGAACTACAAGACAAAATATACCGTATCGCTGTGACAATATTCGAACTAACGCACAACAAAACTCTATTTTCAATACAATCCAAACAGTCGGCAATAAATTTTCAAATTTGTCGAGTACTGAGATAGGATTACCAGCTTATAAACGATGTGTTTTGAATATGTTTTTTTTTAGATTGATGTGTGATAACATAATGATCGTGATTTGATTTCTTTTCTTTAAAAACTCTTACTATTTCCTTTACTATAAACAGGTATTTTTATTTTTATTTTTATTTATATATTTATTTTTATTTTATTATATTATGTAGTATAACACAACTCGTAGTACAACCTGAAAACTGGTGGATCTACATCATTTTTGCAAAAGTCATATGTAATATGTAATATAATCTGAGTTGAAAATTTTTTTTTTCTCATAAATTCTTTCATTACAGATAATATATTTAACTTTATTCAAATATATTATTGTGTATTTGTTTGAAGCATACTTCGATATGTTATTTATACCCATGTAAAAAAATAACTGTCACAATTTAGCACAACAGTACTATTCTCTATTTATATTTAATTTATGTATCGCTTTAATTAAAGTGTTTTTTTGTAAAAGGCATGCGCCGTAAATATATATAAATAAATAAATAAATAAATAAATAAATAACAATCCACAATACTGTAAACTGCATTTAAAGAACTGGCAATTTGGTTAGCGAAGATGTTGTCTTTTTTTTACTTGATAACGTCTAATAAATCGATGAACGCCGGCTGCACACACGAAAAAGCATGACTCATTGTCACGTTCCGCCCGAGCCGAGAGTGAAAGCGAGAGCGCGGAACAAGCAATAGAGAGGCACGATCGGCCTAAGCGTTCGGTTTGTGACGCATCTATCTCTCTTCCACTCCATCGGCCGATGCGTCCGAGTAGAAGAGAGACAGCAGCAGCACACGAAAAGAAAAAACAAAAAAAATGTTAATTGATGGAAAAAATTGTAATTTCCAATTAACTCCTGCTTTGTATTATACAATGATAATTCAGTAATAATAATTCAATTAAATTCATAAAAGTATGTTATTTTTCATCAATGTTTTCTTATGACGTTATCACGTAAAATTATCGTCCGTAAACCGACTTTACAGACAGCCAAAAGTTTTTTTTTCTTATTGTACTAATAATTAATCTTCTATATGAAAACTTTACTACTACTAAATTAAATAATAATAAGGTCGTAAGACGCGTTTTTTTACGTAAATTTTGTATACGCTTTAGTAATAAAAATATCCTCACCACTAACGTACAGTGCTAAGTATACTATGTATTATATATGGGTAAGTAGTGGAAACACTCTTCCAGGGGTGTAGCGTGAATAAGTTAGTAGTTCTCCCTACGGGGGTGAAATTACTGGCGCCAGAACCAAGTGACTCCTATTTTACTGAACTAGCGACTCCGTTCTCGGCGACTTGGTTCTGCGAATTACCGCCTGGAAAATCCGAAACTTGGCTTGCTTATCACAAAATGAACATTTTGCACAAATGTCTACGTAAACATTAGGAATATAGGGTGGCGAGAAGCGAGGCGTCGTGGTGCGGTGGATTTCACTGATGTGAGGGTTCGATGATCGGGGCGTGACAGAGCCAGATTGGTCGTGGTACCTACTGAGCTGAGTGGCTGATTTTTTAATGAAAACTCGTGCGTGTTGTCCTTCTCGTTTATTGTTATTAGGATCCACAAAATGCATGTTAGATAATGTGATGCGGACCAGGAGAACGGTGACGGCGAGACGCAGAATACTAGCGAAGACGCGGTATGGCGATTACATGATGGCGAACTGTCGATTGGCGACTGGCTGGCTGGCAATGGCGACTGGCTGGTGACTGGCAATAAGGCGAATAAGGGCACAGCGTGTTTCCCTTCATTAATCAGCTACGCGTGTGGGGCCGACAGGCTGGCGTCTCCTGGTGACTTCATGGTTCTGGAGCCTGGCCTAGAGGGGCTTGCTTGGGATAAACAGTGACCAAACAATTGGAGTACTGTTTCGAAGGCGGCAGCATAAAAGACCCCACAGGTATAAAGCGAAGTAGACATTTCGACTAGTACAGCTAGAATGGATCTAATAGGTAATGCACCACATGTCATGAAGACTTCTACAAATCAATATCCAAGATTAGTACCAAAAAAGAACGAAAAAAAACCTATTTTCTAATAGTCAAATTTCGACATTAAGTCAAAGTATTTCTTTATTTTAAATACACCAGTAAAATATGTATGTGGTTTCTTATACAAATATGTAGCTAACAATAGCTCATGAACCTTTTTTATTACTTTATTTTGTTAATATAGGTGTTTTAAACCGAAGCCATTAGGTACACTCATCATCGGACTCAATACTTAATAGAAATAACGATTACTCATAATCTTTTAGATTTATTCTTTGGTATTCTTTGGTAAAAACATCACGCACAGTTTAAAGATCCTGAGCTCCATTTAAAATAAACTAGAACAATGAAAATAATATGAACGATTAGTCAGTAGATATTCGCAATATCAACAGTTCTACTTAATCAAAACAGTAAGTGAGCAGCTCGATGTGTAAGCAATGAGCAAAGACTATTACACAACACGCTTAATAAAATGTTCATTAGCTTTTTAAGTGAGCAGCATGTTTCTACAATACATGGACAACAAAGGGTATTAGCGCAAGAGTGGTCTAACCCTCATTTAAAAAAAAGTTGTTCGTCTTATTCACACCTATTTTTTAAGACCTACTTTTAGAGGAAAATTTGGCTTACCATAATTTCCATAACACACAAAATGCCAAACAAGTTGATCGTAAGACTTTTGATATCTATCAATATAATGATGGTGGCCTCCGTAGCGTAATGGCTCAGACGCTGCTGACTCACGATACGGAGTTTCCGGGTTCGATTCCCGGTGAGAACACAAAAATCAAAAAGGGATTTTCCTCAAGCCTGGGTGTTTGTGATGTTGTTCCCCTCTGTAATTGGGCCTCCTGTTGCCTGTTGAGGTGGTTAAAAAAAAAAAAAATAGTCCGCCTTTTACATGACGAGTTTTCCGTGGTTTTCTCATCATCTCTGGCAGATGCGGAGAAGTTCCGTTTGGTCCACACCAGATATATCCCGCCTGATTCCAACACAATATAAGAATAAGAACAGTTAATGCTAGAAAATCCACTTGACGAAATATAAAAAAAATGTAGAAACACTTATTATTTTCACATGATTGGTGTATCCAAACAGAATCTAACGATGAAAATATTTAAAAAAACGTCAAATATCCAAAAGCGTTTATCTGCGTTATTTTAATTTGTCCGCCTCGTGGCATAGTTAGTAGTGCATTTGGCTACTTTGCATAAGGTCGCGGGTCGATTTCCGTAGGGGGTAAACATGAAATATTTATTTACATCTGATTTCATATTCATATTTCATGTGTGATACCTTGGCCTCGCAGTGAAGCGTAAGACTGATCATCTTACCTTCGTGTAATATAAATGATCCAGATACATGCCGATAAAGGAAAGTAAATGTAGTAGTTTAAATTTTGGGTTAGGCCACACGCGCTAGAGACCTCAAATTTCCTCAAAATCAGATGCTAACCACGTTGCGTCTGTTTACTGTTTTCCAGTGACCTCTTGCCAAGGCCTAAAAACAATGTTGAGTCACTATGACCTATACATTATTCAAAATGATAAACACCGAAGTGACCTTGACCTAAAAGGCCATGAGATAATATTCGAGAAGAATGTTGAACCCAATGTAAATATCAAAACATTACCACGTGGGTACATCTACTATTTTTTCTATTACGTCATCTAACTACAAAACAAAGAACCTGTTTTAAACAGCAAAAACAATCGACGTGTTGTTAGCTCTAGCTAGTGTATTCAAATTTACACATATTTCCATAAAATTATTTTTCATTTAAAACTAAACGTTTTAAGGTGCGTTATCAACCAAAATATTTTGCCAAAAATTGTGTTTTTTTTACACTTGGAGTCATTTTCTAAGTAAATAAAATAAAATCTCTACAAGTATTTGGACACACTCAAAATGTTGTTTATAAAAACAATCTGACAAAAGTTATAAGCATAACAAATTGAAGAGTCATCTTCAGGCGTTTCCTAGTAGATGATATAATTCGGTAAGAATCTCACTTACAATCATAAATACAAGATCTGATCATTGGAAGACTTGGATATCAAATACTAGGCGAAATGGGGAATGTTGTGATACATCACGTGGACACTTAACCCAGTCAATGACAGGTCATAAGCTCTGTAAACGCCTTAATATATGTATTTCATCCAAACGTCTGTTATGTCAATTGTATTAAACGCATAAAATCACCAGTTAGTCTGTAAAATGTAATCGGTTGTGGACTTGTTAAATTGGAATGAATAAAAAAAATTATAATTAATTAATTAATTCTAATCTCTTGAGGGAATCGTCTACAAGTAAAATAAACAATTGCTATTGTTGATTGATTCGGCATTCACTTTGTAACACTTCATAATGAATTATAATTAAATAAAACAATGTTATGTGTTACTATTTATTGGTTTATTCTATAAAAAAAGAATTTACCTACACTACCTGGTTTCGGGGAGTAACGTCTTTCCATTCGACTGGTGAAATAGACACATATAACATTGTTTTATTTAATCATTATTAATAATTATTGCATTTGGTTAATCTTTTTGCCCTTAATTGCAATTCTGTCATTTCGTACTATGCCATGTATGTATATGTAGGGATTGAAATGTTTCTATTGCAAGTAAATAAATAAATACTTTAAACAATATAATAGTCCACCTATTGTTTGTTTTTGTGCTCGCTGTGACATGTAACAGATATTATAATTACCTATGTATCTACTCTTAGTTGACAACAATGTAACTCCTTAACAATAAGCAAGGTACACCTTCTACTAAAATATACTTGTAATGTATTGACTCCAGCGCATGCGTCAACACTCGTAACGCAAAAACGTTTCACGAAAAATCGTGGAGATTTGATTTTTTTTAAAGTGAAAACTTCTTTAGAATCGTTGGGATTGATTTGAAACTCTATGAAACGAAAAAAAGCGACACTTAAAAAAAACAAAGATCTATGGGATTTAGCCTGCGAGAGAATGAGATAGAACACAGTTTCCGCCAGCTGGCAGTAGTTTCATCTACCTCATCAGATACATCTAACAGTTAATCGCCGGCACCCATTATACTTTTATAATGTGGAGATCCTATGCTATAAAACAGAATTTGTTCTATTCATGTATCTGAAGAGGTAGATTCGACTCCCAAAATGTTGTAGCAAAACCGAGGGATGAAGGCGCCTTGACGCGGTATTTCATAGATATATTGATAAATAATAATAATAACAATAATTTTTTTTTTTTGTAAATAATAATAATAATAATAATAACAATAATAATAACAATAGTAATAACACTAATACTAATAATAATACATAATAATTATTATAATTATTAATAATAACAATACCGATACTGATACTCCACCATTTATCTGATTCTCTCTCAGCTTAGTTTTATTAAGGTTTCACTTCTACCTGGTGTGAATTGTACACATGCTGTTTTTTTTCCAAATAATGCCTTTTTCACTGTTTAGCACTATTTTAGCTTTAAAACTATGGTACATTTAAAAAAAAATCGTAACTCGAATTTCATCAAACGTATCAGCTTGGCTTCTGGATTTTTTCCCAATTGTTTTATTTCGTTTTTATTTATTTTATTTTGTTTAGTTAAACGAGACTTAGGTTGTATATTTCACATGTTGTTTAAGTCGAAGTCTCAATCGTGTATTCACTTTATTTTTTAAAAGCAGTTCTGTAGTTACTGTGCTTTACATCGCATTAGCAATATTATGAAGTACCTACGTAAGTATTACAAATTATATTTTGTTCTAGTTGTTATGCTCCACTGACATAATATTGAGTTATACTAATTTAATCTTTGCATCATCATTTTATTATGGTTTGTCAACAAATATGTTCAATTTAAATATGTATTGAAAATTATACATGGTTATTTATAACAAAATGACAAAAATAGAGTTTAAATCGCACTTAACGTATAGAGTGGAACGAAAAATACAGTTTAGGCGAAAAAAAATCTAGATCTTAATTTCAAAGAGAAAATCCAGGAACTAACTACGTCTGTATGAAGGAAAGTAGCAGCCGATCCGACCGCGTTTCATTTTAAAACAATCACCATACCATTTTCATTCTTCATACACGTCGTTCATATTCGAATATGCACGTCATATAATAAAGGAGTTCGTTAGTATAGATTTATTTAATATATCTAAACAAAGGTTTAAAATTAAAGTAACGTTGGCGCTGGAGCAGGAGTCATTTAGAGTTATTTGTATTCTGATTCCACAGAAATTCTTTTCAAAATTTTAAATATTATGTTTCTTTTTATATTTTAATTCAAACATTTTTGAAAATTCCTAATATTATTTTTTAATATCCTTCTATTCTTCCTCGTCCCTCTTTTCCCATCCTTTCTTATTACTTAGGCACTACGTATGTGTATATATACTTAATTGTTATTATTCAAAACCCGTTATTGGTCATGCAAGCAAATGTTCCAGATCTGTTCTTTGTAACGACTGTGTTGGTTTTGTAAAAAAATAAATAAATACCTATGTAGATAAGTGAAAAACCGAAAAGACGTTGATGCCAATATGGCGATTTATGGTTTTGTATGCCCATGATAACCTTATTGATATCTCAACAGAGACAAAAAAGCTCTGAAAAATAATATGGATATCTACATAATTGATGGAGGCTCATCACGGGTAAAATTGGTTTTTTTTCTTCAAGGATTTGGACACACTCAGAACGTTGCAATAGTTAACTGCTTTTTTGACAAAGATCACGAAATGAGCATTATGATTTTGGTAATTCTATAATAAAAAATTGTCCATGGATAGTGTGTCCTATGTTTATGTAAATAACGCGAAATAAATTACGGCACCCATAAAACGTTCGCATGTTTGAAGTTAATGTGTATACATACTCCCGAAAGAATTAATTAAAATGGCCGCATCTTCTAACTCCTAATTGGCCAGGCGGTCTCTGGATCCTTGATTGTTAGTAATAAGGTTGATTAAAAAGCGTACTCAATGTTGCCATTGCTCTCATCAGATGGACAGAAATAACTCACGCGAGACTTGACTTAAATATATCTACAGCTTCTCTTAGCGTGGGTTAGTCGCACATAAATGAGAGAGTAAACATACAAAGTGTGAACAAAACAAATAATAACACCCTCTGTAGATAATGCATATTTATGTTGAAGGGCCATCAGAACAAATGTCGCACCTAAGGGCGTAACGGGGTATAAAAAACTCGTGTTTTGCCCTATATCACATAGGAAAGGCACACAAATGTGGCCGCTAAACGGGGCTTTCATTTTTTACGGAAAAGTGAGAAAATTAAATGAAAACTGGCAAGCTAATTATTTCTTATTCTGAAAAATGAAAATGTTTTTTCCATGGAAACGTATATTTTTTTTCTAATATGCCTAGAATTTTTCGAAGTTTGTGTTCCTGGTTAAAAAATATAATCACCTTTACATTGATGGAGTTCTGGTACCAACCCTTATGTATGAAAGCGAAGCATTGAGTTGGAAAAATAAGGATGAAAGTAGATTGAATGCAGTTGAAATGCGATCTCTCAGGCGCGAATGTGTGGTAAAACTATGTATGATAGGTGCACTAATGTTGAATTAGAGCAGAATGCAAGGCTGAGATAAGCATTATCGACAAAATTAAGAAAGGTCTTTTACGTTGGTTCGGTCATGTAGAGCGAATGGATGATGAAAGAATGGCATGATCAAGTAAAACAAGTGCTTGAAAGTGGGCATGTAAGAAGTCGGAATAATCGACGTGCGTGCATGAAAAGATGTATGAATGTGGAGGAAGCAAGATAAGTATGCCAGGACAGAGTGGTGTGGCGTTCTATCCTCTCTGCCTACCTCTTCGGGGAAATGGCGTGATGGTAAGTTAGTTAGTTAGTTTTACATTGATTTCAAAATTTGCAAATTGGAAATAAAAGCTCGTTAAATTTGAAACAGCCATTATAAGATCAGTGCCAAGCTTTTTAAGCTCTTTTCCTGGTATTGTATAAAAGATTATTTGTTCAAAAATATGCAGAATATCATCTGGTCATGTGGTGTACACAGGTACAAGAATGCGACTAGTGTTCATCATCATATGCGACATTTGCGATTATATTACATCAATCTGCTGTGGAATCTTCAGAAATACAATTTATTGCTTCAGTTGGCAGTAGCTATGTAGTACCTACTCATAAAATTTCAACTTCGATCATAAATTATGCAGAAAATAAGGAACCTAACTTCTTGTACTGCTAAAAAATAATACCTTGTACACTAAAGAGCGTTTAGTATTTATCGTTGTTGGTGTTTAAATTGCTTAATGCTTAAATTGACTCAGTACTAGAAAAAGAATATGGGAAAATATTTCATGTTTTGGGAAAGACAGAATAGGAATTACGTAAGAAATCTTACATTAAAATGTTAAAGATTTTCTACGGCCAAACGATTGATAGTATCATTTGCCAAAACTACGTCACAAAATAGCTGTCGACAGACTGTCTACTCCTACGAAGAAGATGTACTTCAGAGATAGAGAACCTATTGGAAATATATTTATTAGTTAACTAAATAGTTTTAAGTTTGAAGCTTTATAAAATGTTTATTTATTGCTTTGTTGTTTTTCTTTGGATTTCTTGCCTAAGATTTTCCTGATTTCCTGAATGCCATTTGCCAACAATATATAAAAGGTTAACATTCAATGACAGTGGGATACTATCGGTTTTGCCAAATAGGTGTGCCAAAATTATCACGAAATCTTGTCATACTTTAGAGACTTAGTATCACGATAAAGAATGAAATAGATATGTCATATTAAACTCCATAAGTGCAAGTGAAATAATAAGGTAACCATTAGTATCTACTAAGAGAGAGATAGCGCATTTGTCACGGCTAGAAGAATATTTTTTCCCGATGCACCAACTTTCGATGCAGTTTTTATTTTATTATTTTTTACAAAAAACAAAAACCTTTTTTTATATACCTATTATTGTTACTACTGCAATTGCACGTTACCGTTCATGTAGAGTTTAAATGTTGGAAATTTACATATATTCCAAGCAAAGACATATTCAAAACTTTCAAAGTCGGCTTTACTTAGAAGGGAAATTCGCTCTGTCTATATATTATGTATAATACTTGGTCTTATTTTACGATACATACGTGTCCTTATTCTAAACATTTTTATGTATCCAAAATGTCATCTAAAAAATACGTTTAGATACATTTCTTCGACGGTTGATAAAAATACTTGTAGTACATAAATGACTCAGTTTTATATTAGACAGCTCTGTTGGGAAAACGATATATTTGTTGTATAACTCCTGAATTATCTTTTCACATAATTGTATTTATTTTAAGTCTATTATCATTTTGAATACTATAACTTTTATACAATGTTGTCGACTATCATAATACCTTATCCAATTGAAATCAGTATACCATTTAATGGAAAGCAATAAACGCATAATCTGACATTATTACGACAGGAGAATCCAAGGTTGAAATTGAGTGATAGGCAAAAAAGTTTTCATTTTATTGATCAATAATTATTTTATGACATGAAAATTTAGAGAGAACTATCAATTTTTAGATGTTGAAACTGATAATTTTGTCACATTTTTATCGTTAATAATAAATGCGTTGATAAATTTTCAATGTCACAAAATGTATAATCAGCGTACTAATACGTGTTGCAAGTATTTTTTGATAAGAAAAATTAATACACAATATGAACCAAGAATTTTTAGCCACGGAAAGAAGAAAATAAAAAAAATTATCTAAAGACTTATATAGGTAAATAAATAGAACTTACCTCCTATAACACCATAGGTTAACATAAGCATTGTAACGCTTGTGCTGAATGTACTGAGTACGAAGGCTGCTGAAGAAATTAATGATCCCGCTATACAGACTGCACGGCAGCCGTATTTGTTGCATAGTGCTGATACCACTGGTCCTGTAATTGAAAACAATAAATTATGTAATACATGGTTTAATAAAACGCGATGTACAAGCGGGAAACCAGTGAATCTACATCATGTTTGGAGACGATTTTGAAGAATAATTTTTTTTATTTGACCCATATATTCCAGAAAATTGAGCCTACTAGGTTGATTTTGCCACAATTTGAAAATTTTTATTGTATTTTGTATTAAGTCAAATTAATACTATCCACAAATAAAACAAAAGAAAAACAGCATTTTAATATGAAATTGTGCAATTTTACTTAATCTGCCAAAATTTTTGTTACAAGAAAAAATTCTTTTTTTAAGTTCAGATTAAAAAGTCATATTACACATTCCACTCCAAATATGATGTAGATTCACCAGTTTTGGGGTTATACTAGGAGTTTTGTTACACCATGTATAAATTAAACAGAACTGGTGTATCTTTATTCAATTTTAAAAAGATGATCTGACTTCCATGAAAACTAGAAAACTGGGCGTGTCTGACATTTTATTTTTCAAGGCACCATTACTCGGGAACTGGCGACCAATCACTTAGCTTGGATCCAGTTTGTGGAATCCATATTCTTCACATAGGGAGCAAATATAAAATGACGATGATAATGATTATATTCCTACATTGTAACTTGAAAATAGAAAACGTGGGAGGTTGATTAATATTAATTCATATACTTAAATGTATAGGTATTTCATTAACGCGATAAGACGAATCGTAATTATCTCTACGAGGGGCATTTTAATCATTATTTTTTAAATCAATAATAATAATCCTTTTAATAACTAGGATCTATTAATGAGGGGTCTCCATTATCAAAATGATTGATTGGAAATAGAACAACAGAGTCTTTAAAACCACCTTTTGTTAATGCAAGCGAAATAATAAAAATAACAGCATTAAATTTACGAGTTGATTACATTTTTACATAACATTCCGAGGTTTTTTGAATAGCAAATTCCCCACTTTTTATTTTTCTTTATGGAGGATACGAATTAGATCGTACAAAAATAAAATGTAACAATTGAATATTGTAACCTACTATTAGCTATTTGTGGAAACAGAAACTTTGATAGTAATTTATCTATCCTACAATCTATTATATTGAATCGTTCATTTTAAGTTTTCTCAAATGATAGCGGTAAAATAATAAAGAAAACGGGTAAAAATGTAATTATTACCTCGTAAATTATAACAGACAAACAAGTTTTTGAACCGACAAGCGCTAAATTGATGTAGCAATATTATGATATATTTGTTTAGATTAAAAAGGGAAAGGAATTTGAACCAACTTATCACATGAGTCAACAATCTTATCTTTTGCTGACATAATATTTTACAGTAAAGATAACTTAGACTTGTCGATTAATTAAAAACTCAAACTGAGGGTGGTCTGGTAACAAAATTTTTATTATTTTGTTTTCTGTGTTAAAGAAATATTATGAATTTTATTATAGAATCATTGCCAGTAAGGCCTTTATAATATTGAAATATTTTGGTGTATAGTAGTTGTTGGACATAAAGTATTGCAAAAGACATGCAATTCTAGAGTTAGTTATTATCCATGTACTGTCTCTTTCAACCTAAAAACATTTTAAAAAGTATCAAATGAAATTACGCTTATCGGAGGAGTGGAACGATAGCCTATGGCCCTAAGAAAATAGAAAACTAGGAGAAAATATAGCAAATGAAATTCCTACGTGACTGTTCATTTTATATAACTTATTAATGTTTTATTAACATAGCAAACTCTTGAAGGATGAGTGATGACCTGTCGACTGGCCTAACATTCGGTACTTTCACGTGTAAAGTATGGGCAATAGGACAATAAATTGCTCGGTGGTTTTTATTAACCCCTCTACTAGGAACTTTTGATCGGAACCTACTAAAAAATACGCAATCACGCTAGTACTGAAGATGGAACATCTTTTCTTCTCCTTAAATTAGACCTTAAGGAACTTGATGCTGAATAAGTACATAATTTTTTGAACAACATTTTGAATGAATACAAATACTTGTAGACAAATTACTGGATTATACTTACTAGTAAGTAATCAAGTTCAGATTCGAACCTTACTTACACCAAATAAAGTAGATCGCCCATTCTCAAAAAAAATGCTTAGAATATTAAAAAATACTGTTCTCAATCGCAATGAATTGTTCTGTACATCTTCAATATGTATCGCCCGAGAGCAAGCTCCCCACCCAGGCCACCGTGCCCTTCCCCTGGTTGAAGGTGGCCACGAACTCCGGGAGGAAGATGCCGAAGGTGTAGGCGATGCCGTCCACGATGAGGTTGCACATGAAGGAGGCGAACACGATGACCCAGCCGTACCCCCCGTCCGGCGGGGGCGGCAGTTCCATGTCTCCCATGGAGCCCCCATCGTCGTCCTGCTCCTCCCCATCGTCCGTCAGGCGAACCGCTTCTGGGCCAGACGACTCACTCTCTGTCTGTAAAAAAATATTAAAATATTCATCAACACAATCATCATTATCAGAGAGTTATGACAGACCTAGTATTTCGATACGGAGGCACTGAAGGACCGTAAGGGCGCGGGGCTTCGGCATCGTGATTTTCTTTTGACTTGATCGATGCTGTCGCCCTCTTGACTCAACTTCACTTGGAAACTTTGGCCCTGCAATTTGTTTATGCATTTGCAACAACAAAAGTTGACAGAGAGTCGTTGGTGGAGGTGGGATCGATCCCTCAGACCTAGTGTTTCTCTAACAGCTCTTACATTGAATGATTGACTGCCCTGAGCTGCTCAGCGGAATAGATTTTAGAGTATCTACAGTTGGTGTTGGTACTAGACAGAAAAGTCTGTTTCACTGCGGCAGCGGTAGGACTAACTACCATCATCATTCCCCTATATCCAGATTACATAAATTAAAAAAGAAGGCTTCCGTCTTTATCGATGGCCTCCCGTTATTTTTTTTTCTTGAATATTCATAATGTTTTCAAAAATCTATAGCGGTATTTCCGTATAAAATTGTTCGAAGTATATTTGATATTTTTTTCAATGCTTTGTGGCTGTTAATAAATTCGGAATATCATTTTGAAAACGCCAAAATTTTTAACGCTATGCTTAGATTTAGATGGAGCCTTACGCAGATTTCTCTGACGTTAATATTTTTTGGTTTTCAAGAAATTAGTACCACTTACTACCTCTCACACCGAACGATATTATTTTAAAGATGACATGTATTTTTCAACCGAAACTAGACACGTGAGTCTAAGAGAAGTAACAAACATTTCGAAGGACATCCTTTTACGTGACCCTGATTATATACAACGTGTAAATGAAAAACGTACATGAAATTTTATCAAGCCAACTTATATTATATACAGGTAGATTGTTTATTAAAAATGTTGCATAATGCATTAGATGATTTTACTATTACTATGAAAAGAAAAATCACCCGTTTGAAATTGTATCGATTCTCGACATTTACAAAATAATAAATCTGTAGTCTCTTTACTATACCACTACACCCCTTATCCGCACCCAATGGTGCATCTGGCACTGCGTTGATGATACACCAAGTGCAGTGAATCTTGACCATTGGTTACATGAAGGCAAGATGATCAGTCTAACGCTTTAGTGCCAGCCCAGTCCAAAATCGCATTAAAATAAATATTTCATATTGAACACCATCGGGAGTTGAACCCGTGCATGGCAGGCAAACGTGCTACCGCTACACCACGAGGCGAGTTTCTTTACCATTCAAATTTTATTAAGTCAAACCTGAACTACTGGGTTAATTAGTTTATTTTTATAATTTTAGCCGACTCCGTCAAGGCGCCATTTAAATGGCACGGCCTTTAGATTTTGCTTTAATTTATGAAGGTGCATTTTTGTAAACGAAACAATAAGCCCCATTGAAATAAAAATAACTTAAGTAAATTAAATTTGCTTCGTGACATGTTTGGCTTGTAGCATGTATGACGTTTCGTGCTTTATGGAAAAATAATGTGGCCGCCCGGCTGTTAAAAATAAAATCTGAGGTCTTGCCTTCGTGTAACGAATGATTAAAATTCACTGCAATTGGTGTACCAATGCAGTGCCCTATGCGCAATCTCAAGTGGGTGTGGGTAAGGTAAGTAATAGTACTAAACGAATAGTTGGTTTGAATTCATTGATTTAACTAACTCAAGCATAACCTTTGGTCGATAACTGTGAGATATGTGTGTGAAAGAGACTGTGTGTGAGGGCGACAGAAGATGTACAAACGTGTGCGTGTATGGAGTATGTCTGCTGTGTGCCGGGATTTCCAGTTAGAGCTCTGAGGAGCATAGTCAGTTAAACCAGTAATATATTAAACCCGTCATAATTGTCACAGCGTGTATTACTTAAAGCCCCGATACCATCACATCACAATAACCAAGGCATCCTTCCTTTTTTCTCGTATGTGCACCTTAATTTACTTTTGGGTGCATAGACTCTGTATTGGTACACAAAACAGTGCATCTTGATCATTTATTAGATGAATACTAAGTAATCATTCTTACGCTATCAGAAATAAATCATTAATGTTACAAACCGCGTTTAAATAAATATTTTATAGTAACACCATCGGGAATCGAACATGGGTTAAGGTAAACAATTTCACTCCCACATCTATTTTATTACAATACAAAACAATGAAGTTGTATTATTTATAAGGCTTTTTCAATGACAATAACGAACGAATACCTACTACTACTTCCTTATACGCAATGGTACATAGGGCACTGTGTTAGTACATCAAGTGCAGCGAATATTTATTTCATGAAGGCAAGATAGTCTTCAGTGCCAGTCCAAGGGGAAATATAAATCACATGTGAAATAGTTTTATTTGTAAACGAACAAATTTTCGATAAGTGCGAAAAATCACAAACATTCACATTACAATAATTAATTCACATAACGATAATTTAATTTAGGTAGGTGTATGATATTTTAATATCTTCAATTTTCAATTAATCACAAGATTAGGATCCATACCTATAGTGAAATATTTTAACAATCCGTTATTTGATTTGGTTTACCGGTAACAATCGGCGACTCTCCTTTTCGTCCTGCGTCACTTTCGCCGCACTCTTTTCTTCCATTTTCACACAATTATCCGAACTGCCAAGGAAAACACTCACTCATATGTCACATAAAATATGTCACCATGCAGACTCCCGTAACGTGCCACTATCCGGACGATAATAATATCATTTTGACAAGTGTTATCACAGTATTTGACTTGCGAGTTAACGTCCGACCCAGTAATTTGTTTACTGAGTTTTGCGATGGGATCTCACTCATCAGGGACGCATTTGATACGAAATACCTAATAATCAAGATAATCAATTATTTTATTATCGAACTGAGTAGTAGCGCTGATAAAGAATTGAAAATTATTTATTTCCTGATAACATGACGCCATAGTACCTACTATTTTGAGTCTTCTTTGCTTGCCCAATACGAAAAAATATTACTTTGTACAATGTACATGCCCTTCAGAGCACATACATATTACATATCATTACAAATATATTTTAAATTTTTTTTTTAAGATTTTAAATTGGTCGAAAATAACTGTGCAAAAACTACCGAAAATGGGATTCAAACGTAAGAATTCTAATCTGGATTTTGAGGTTCAAACCACGGGACCACAACTCGATTATTTTAATCAATTAGTATTTCAAAAGGAATAACTAAGACAATGAGAAATTTAATCAACCTTTTGTTGTCAATCCTGTGAAGCTTATATCCATTAAAAAATATTTTATTATGTCTTCATGGTTGTCCACTGTTCACATACTATTTTCTCTGCTGTTTAGTAGTTTAGTAGCTAATAAAAAAAACATTCGCGTTTTTATTCGAATTTTGATCGAAAAATTTCAGCCATGTTGGAACATGGACGTTGAGCTTACCATCACTTATCATATTAGTTAGTACAATGGTAAATTGTTATTCAATGCCCCCCTGCCAACGATTTGCTGGCCTAAAAGATAATGAAGCTAATTTCATACACAATCGATGTGATTCGCCCATTATCGATGAAAAATATAGCTCGGTTTCATTGTTGTCTGAACATAATATATTGACTCAAGCGATCAGCGGCGGCGGCGTGCTAACTGTTTGCCGTGAGATACAGTATATTTTATATATACAGCAAGTGTAGGGATGGGATGGAAGAGATATCGAACCAATATTTGATATTTGCGAACCTCGTATGCTAAATCAATCTCTGATTGGTGCCTCGGTGACGAAATTTTATGACGTACGGACAAACAACATGTAGTAATAAACATTTTTTTTTTAAAAGTACATATAGACATTACGTCGACTATCTCCTTTCATATGCTTAAGGAGATAATTAGACTCAGCGTCCTGATAATTTTACTCAGCGTCCTAATAATATCGTTCGGCATCCTGATGAAAGTATCGGTACGGCGAATGATTTATTAGGTAACTAAGAATTATCAGTCGAAAATTTGAGTTCTTTATTAGGAACTCCTGCAGTCCTTTTATTAACAGGAAGATAACCAAATTGTTGGCAATTCTTACGAAATATCAATAATTTATAATAATCATTAATAATTATTGATGTTTTTGTATTGAAAAAGTCGATTTTGAACTTGATATTTTCAAGCATAATGTTATGCACACCAACTCATTTTATTAATTGAGGTTCGCCTCAACGCGGAGTTATGCATTTAGGATTTTAACCAATGACAGATAAACGCCTAGATATCTAATTTTTCAAATTTATGTCTCTTTTACGATTTAAATAAAAATTATAGCAATTTTATTCAAATGTACCTACCAATTATTTAAACAACGCGTCGTTGCAAACGTGAAAACAGGGAAAGGTTAAATTTATTTAAATAATGTGCGTGTTTTATAACTATGTACATTATACAAACATGAAACTATTATTTTGAGTGTATATATTTAGCTACTAGCTTCCTAGATTCGCATAGTTTCACATTTCAGCCACACGGTTTAGGTATCGATTTAACAAAATTCGACAAGCTTTTATTATCCATTACTTTACTTTATACTTAAATGTATTTATTTTTGCTACCAAACGAGACAGTTTATCGATACATCAAAAGTAATTTACAACTTTTACAATTTACTTTAGTAAATTATTGATACTCACCTAAATAAGCAGACATGCTGATGAATATGGAATCCAAATATAAAAGTTTGCAATGCTTTTCAACATTGTTTAAAGTGACAAAAAAATAATGCAAATAAAAAGTATTGTATTCATAATATTGGACCAGGTAATAAATGTTATTTGAAATTGAAATGGAAAATGGCGAGTTGGTTAATTAGTTCATTTTGATATCTATTGATCTAAAATTCTCGATTTTTATTATCAGCGATTCAACCATGCACCTAATGTTTTGTGTACTTGACCTCATCATTTTGTTAAGTTTAATGTTTAGCAATGGAAAACGCATTAAATACCTTTTTCTATTGGTACGTATACGTAATGCGGAACATTAGTCACCTAACAGTTACTTGAGACCGTCAGCATATTATGTAGATCATATTTCACTATGTGGAACTGACCTATATGCATTGAAAGTTCCATGAATCCATGAAATTAGCAATCTGCGATAATTTCACAAGAGTCAAATTGACAACCAAAAAATCTTAAACGCGATACTTTTCAATCGTGAAAGTTATTTTGTAACCAAGGAAGTTAATGGTTATTAAATAACTTTGAACGAAACGGGGACGAGAGATAATACACATATGTTTTGTAGAGGAGATAACATTGACAATAATAAACAATATAAAATATGTATTAACACTTAATAATGTATATAAACTTAATAAACAATATAAAATACGTTATGTACATGCAGAAAACAACTTGTGAAGCGATCGTTTAACCCGACCAATGACAGGTCATAAACCCTGTAAATACCTGATATTCTATTGCCATAGTATGCACCTATCCGCGTCGTATTCGTCTCTACTACGAAGTCACTTTATTAATTGAAAAACTAAATACTTTAATAAAATTCAGTGTTTAGCGACAAAGATTTCTGCGTATTTCAAATATTGATGGATTATTTTGTAAAATACAGCATTTCCAAGAATTCGATAGAACAGATTCATATTAAAAACCCGGGAAATATTGATTGGTAAGACTCCGTCAAGCCTTGTTTAAACACATTATTTGCTAAATTTTCATTAATTATACTCCCACAAATAAACAAAAACTCTTGAACTTCTAAAGCATTGGTGAAAATGTCTAGTCGCTTAAATTTGAAAGGTGTAGATTTAAAAACGTAAAAAATCTAATAATGCTTACTGTTTTATTTTCGTATTTATATAAATTGTATTATATTGCGAGTGTGCCTGGATGTAGAAGTCGAGGAAGGCCGCGAAAGACATGGCGTGATCAAGTACAACAAATACTTGTAAGTGCTCTTGTGAAAAGTGCATGAAAAGATGTATGAAAGTGGGGGAAGCGAGGGAAGTGTGCCAGGACAGAGTGGTATGGCGTTCTATCCTCTCTGCCTACCCCTTAGGCGAAATGGGTTGGTGGTTGTTAAAGGAATTTTAGTGTTTAGTTCAAGGCTTCTCCGCCCGCAGCGCTACTCGTACCCCGAATTAGGGCGCGGGAAACTTAGAATTTTATCGTATTTTGACATGGGGCCGGGAATTTTAGAACACGCCGTTTTTTGTAGAGGTACAATTTTTTTTTACATAAACCATTTTAAATATTTTTTTAAATTAAAATTTTCAATGAAAAAAACTTTGTTTTCAACTACTTTTTTATTAATAATGGACTCCCGACCGGTTTCAAAAGAACTTCGTTAGTTGTTCGGGTACAAAAATAAATGAAATTTAAAATAATGAAGTTGTTTCGTAGAATATTTGAAATCCCAATTCTAGTTTTGTAATCCATAACAAAAAAGGAAAAAACTAAAAAAATCATAAATTACCCCACATACATTTAAAATGATTTATACCTTAACTGTTGCAATAGACCTGACCATTGAACATATGCACTTTCACAAATTCATACAGTCAATTTAATTTATACTTGTACCTCTTGAAAAAGAAACCCGTGATGAAGACGAAAATACTCATGCAATAAAACGTGTTCCATGATTTAAAGTATAAAAAATGCAATTTCGTATAATATTTAGTATTGTTTTGTAATCAATAACCACAAATAATTGCTTCTTACGAAAAATTTCATATTTAAAAAATGTTATTTTTTTATGGAAACATTAGTGACAACCAATATTAATCTAAAACAAATAGCAGTATCACAAACCATTCATGTTTAATATTTCCATTTAATATAAAGTTCAGTGTTTTTTCTGTTATTAGTACAGCATTTAAAATTATGTATTATTAACACAAATATATAGCTATCTCAACATTGTGATTCATAATTTAAAGTACTTGTTCTTTTTCGGTGTAATAAATTTTTAAAAATATACATATTGTTATAAGATTTGTTGGAAATCCAGCAATTTGCAGTACTGATCAAGCCTGATTTTTCAAAAAATTCTCAGCAATATATTGTTACCTCCATTAGTTTGGTTCTATGGTGCTTATGCACCAACCTTGTATTTTGTAAAAAACTGTATAATTATAAAAAAAAAGTCAGTACATATATGTGGTATCCATGTATCGAGTGAAAAACAGCCTTTGAATTAAAAATCTTGATTAATATCAAGGTTACATTGTTGAAAATCTAATGGCAAAAACGGCAATTTCCTTTGAAATTTATTCAACTTCCGTAATTTAACGAAAATTTTCTGTATGAAATCAGACCTTTGAATAAATAATTTTTAATAAAAATTCACAATGGTAACGGTTGATTCAAATACCGTGCATGACGCGTGGGTTACTTCATACATTGATAATTTTTATTTCGATCCACAATAATTCGTGTAAAAAGTCGTCTAATTTTCATGTTCGTTCTGTTACGAATAACCCACCCCATGAAATTCAAATAAATAAAGGAATAAAAATTACAGCCCTTTGTCATCATTATTAAAAATTTTTTTAATGAAAAATTATCGACAAAATTAAGATTGAATGTGCTAATTACGAATCGTCTTTCTTGGTCAATTGGAGCATATGTGTATATAAAAAACGGCTAAAGGAAGTTTAAATCCCAATTGCTGGATGTAGAAGCCGCGGAAGGCCGAGAAAGACATGGCATGTTTTTAGTACGTCAAGTAGCTTGAAAGGACACTGTGAAAAGAAAAAGGAATAATCGGCGAATGTGCATGATAAAATGTATAATCATGTAGAGAAGCAAGGAATCTGTCAGGACAGAGTGGTGAATAAAACATTTAAATCCTCTCTGCCTATTATTAAAAATTCGTAATAATTTTAATATGGCGTGATGGTCAATAATATAGTTAGTTTCCCAAAAATTTCGGAAAACGTGACAAAGAAAAATTTTATTTTGGTGGCAATTTTTCATCGGGCACATTATTCCTATCAGTGAATTTATTATTATTTTATCCTTGCGTTAATTAGTAATTTTAAAATCGTGTAAATATATTGCAAATTCATAAAAAGTCTGCGTGTAATTTCTCACATTAAATTTAGCCAAATATGCATTTCAATGTTATGAATGAACACGAATCCCTGCATTTGGTGTACAATGCAGTGGTGGAAATGCACCATTGGGTAAATATAAGAGAAAAGTAGTAGTAGTATTCGTAATAAAAGGTGGATTATTTATTAATTTAATACAAAAATTTAAAAAATGAAGACATGGCATAAGAGTTTTACATTTTGGAAAACCCAAACCTATACCACGCATTTGGTATTAGTAGTGGTAAAATTTACAATATCACAATAATTCCTCTCTTTACCCTATCCAAAATACGGGACATTTCACATTTTTACCGATAATATTTTTCTCATTAATCTCACTTCATGGTATTCATTCTTCATCGTATCTTCTGTCAAAGTCAATTCGATAATAATCCTAATAGCTGGCTATTTTTAAAAATGTAAGTGGCGAGTTTGCCAACTAAACGAGATATCCGTTCCGGAATTCGATTCGAGTCAATTTGTCAGCATGACCATGGTTTCTAATCATTATCAAAACGCAAAAAAAACAACTTTCTGCAATAAAAGAAAACTTATTTTGCTTAGAAAAAAAATATCCTTATTCAATTTTATTAGGCAAAACAAGCCAAACATAAGGTAATGTTATTTTTTCACAACCTAGAATTTCCTAAAATGCGATTTGGCTCCGTGACCTGACCTATTATACTTATTCCAATTTAATTATTGAAATATATTTTTTGTTTAGTTAGCGCTGTAAAGCGCATTAATAATCTACTGAAATGCTTCCTACATACGAAAATTACTAATTCAATATTACATACAATTTTTGATTCAATGCACACAAACATCGAGACCACTTTTAATAGAGACGTTCATCAGCACAACACCCGTTCACGCAACAAAATACATTTAGAATCAGCAAATACAACCAAATTTGGTACAAGATCCCTAAAATACATAGCATTTTCCGAATTTAATTTGTTACCTGACATGTTTAAGATCCCTGTATATAACTATCGAAACAGGACCTCTGATTTGAAAAAATATTATTTTAATAAGTATTTTGAATGATACCTTTTCTACTTGCGTCCATATAATATATGGTTTTGCTGTTACTGTTATAATTCACTTTATTGTTTCTTTAGGTTTTATGTTTTCATTGGATTGGTTCTGTTTTTTGTATATATTGTGTTTTTATTTTGTGATCTAAGTGATGTCAGTGCGTATTAGAATAAAATGAATATGTGTTTTTTATTTGTCCCTAAATGAGTTTATTGTTAAAACTCCTAGGGAGCATTGTATTTGAAAAAGAAAAAGAATTCCTTATTTTTCTTTTTCCCATGTAATGTTATTTATGTATAAATAAAAAAAAAGGATTTCAGACTCCCAAAATCAAGACATTAGGCAACTCAACAATGTGTACCACAAGGAACATAAGATGTTCAATGAGTTGCAGATAGAGATTTGGGAGGCTGGGATTATTGCATCGTTTCATGGGATGACATTAATGTAATCGTGTTTTTCCCTGTAGGTATAGGTTGGTACTTAAAACATCGGATCAAATTAGCAGCGCTTACTACGTATGTCCCCAAAATGGGTTTTTTACTATACTTCGGCGTGCTCTTTAATAATTACTTAATACTTTTAATTTTACTAGTAAATGTACTTAAGAGCATACTCCACCGATTACATTGTATTACGATACACTCGCGGCCACTTTCGCATACAAAAGTATTCCACGATTTTCTTCCTGGAATTTAACATCAGAGCAATTTTTTTTTTCACACTTTTTAAATATCAACCAGATGAGTGCTTGTATCGTCTTATTTTTTTCATCATTTATATATCTCCTTTTACAAATAAAATATCAAAAAATAATACAATACAAACACGCACCTGGTCGATATCTAAAATGTATGAAAGAATCATTGCTCTAATGTTAAATTCCAGGGAAACAATCAAAGAATACTTTTGTATGGAAAACGGTCGCGAGTCACGTGGTGAAGTATGCTCTTAACATTATTATCTACATAAATATAATTTAAACTTATTATACCTTTTAATAATAATAATTAATAATTACGAACATAATATTATGTAACAAATAGTGTTATCCAGGATATAACGAATAAGCCCCCAGTTACCTTGACCCTGGACTACATAACAGGGTGGTGGGTGGTGGGTGGTGGGTAGTTCTCAACCCCCCACCATTACCGGGTAAAACAACCACTCACCCACCCACACCCCGCGACTGAACAAAACGTGTTTATCACAATTCTCACTTCATTTGCGCAATCTACTGAAGAGAATTATACAGTATCATTTCAATCTTAATCAGACTATCTTTATGTTTCTCTCCAGAAATGAGACATTAAGTAATTTTTGCTGTTAATTAAACGAAATATTACTAAACGACACGAGATAAATAAAACTAATATCCGCTCCCTACGAGGAGCATATGGATTCCACAAACTTGCTCCAACCCAAGCGATCGGCCGCCAGTTCCCGTGCATCCTCCCAGGTCAAGTCCACGTCCCGCAGCTCTGACGCAAACTGCCGAAAAATTATCAACAGAGGACGCCGAGAACCTGATGCCTTATAAAATAGGCAAGCATCATGGTTAAGGCTCTCGGGAGCGCCTACAGCGCTTCACTAAGTTTTTTTTTTTACTATGATACAATTTTTTGATGTGCAAATTAAATTGTATACATAAGTACAATATATTATGTTGCATTGAGTACAATAAAATAATATTGTGTGAGTACCTACATACATGATATACATACTTTTTACAATCTGTTACTAACTGGGAAATTGTTTATACATGTCACCACCATGAATACTAAACTACACTAACTAAAAAAACTTTAAGAAACCACAAAAACATATTTTTGGTTTCGGTGTTGTTAGGATTTTTATTAATTGGGTAAGAACTGACATGTTTAGATTATATGAAAATATTCATATTACTAGCAACTCAAATCTTGTTACTAGGTTCAATTTCTAACTTTATTCATATTGGTTTACGATTTGTTTACACGATTGCAACAGTAGTCTTTTTTCCTTTTCTCAATTAATCTTTGATCGAGTAACATTAACAGTAGGTATTAATTAGTCTTGCAAGTTAGCTGCGTTTTTTTTAATTATGAAATGATATCGTTAAAGAATAAATCTTTTAGTTTGAACCAGCAAAACCACAGCCTACTATTTCCCTGAAACTGTATCTTTCAAATTTAGTTTCTCGACATAGAAAAAAGATAGAAACACGATTCTTTTGCAGAAATGTGGCGGTCGTGTGTGAGCTGTATGTAACCATCGAAACCGTATTATGTAACACAATATATTCAGTTCACTTTCGACCAATTAGGACTAAATTAGTGCAGTATAGTATACATCGTGCGATTTATTGTAACACGTTAAGCGTAAGTACGTGATTTTACGATAAAGATAAAATACAAACAAAACTGATTGCTTATTTTGATTAGATACTGTTTTAATAAACATGTCTACGTAGATACGTACATTAATCATCATAATAAAACCGTATGAATATCTTGCACACATTAAATCATAAGCTTCGAAAAATTATTTGATGGCATACACGTGGCACTGACACGGACATATCGCACCCCGGCAATAAAAGAGAGACAACTCAAAATTTAGAAAAATAGAGTTTTGTACTTTTTTGGTGGGTTTTTACCATCCGCACGAAATCACTTAAACAGAACTAAAAAAAGCTCTTAAACCTTTGCGACAGATGTCGTAGAAATTACAACCAAAAAAATTGTGAAAAAATTAAGAAACAAAAAAGTTGTGTTTTTAGCCATTTCCCAAAAAAGGTTGTTTTTAGAGTTGACTCTCTTTTGTTCCCGGGGTGCGATATGGACATTTACTAAATTACTAAATTTAAAAAAACGGTAATTAGTAAACCTTTGAGCACTTTTTTCCAATAATTAACACCATTAGTAAATACTTTTTCACTAGGAAAGCAAGTATATTTTTTTGTTATAGTCATAGTAATACATGTATTTTTTCATTTATTCATTTACTAACGAAAAATATTACAAAATTGTAGTAGAAATAAATTAGTCGTCACTGGGGTGACCCGTGCCGACGACTAATTTTAATTATTTTTCAAAAATCATTTACATTCAAATTATCTTTTGTCATTATTTCGAAATGTTCATCAGAGCCTATAAATTGATTGAACGTATAAAGAAAGTTCTCTTTGGTAGCAGACTTTACTCGGGTACATTATTCCAATCAGTGAATTTATTATTGTTTTATTCTTGCGTTGATTAGTAATTTTAGAATCGTGTAAATATATTGCAAATTTATAAAAAGTCTGCGTTTAATTTCTCACATTAAATTTAGCCAAATAGGCATTTTAATGTAATAAAATAAACAGGAATCCCTGCATTTGGTGTACAATGCAGTGGCCAATGCACCATTTGATGCGGATAAAGGAAAGTAGTAGTAGTAGTAGTTTTATTTTATTAAAATCAAAAATCCTAGTTTGCACATTTTGGAGCTCTGGTCCAATGTTTATAAGTACTCGTATAAGCAAATCTCGATTTTTTTCTTGTTTTGGTACCCCCCTTAATCATGAAATGCAACTAAAAAGACTTTACATCCTGCAATAAAATATATATTTATGTAAGAAACACAATATTATACTTTGTAATAGGTGTATATGACGCCCCACTTCTACAATATTTATTACCGACTAATTATTGTCAATGTTGGAATTGAATAATTTGTAAATATATATAAAATTGTTGATATCGGATTTGAATCAGGAAGATAAAAAACATAAATTCTTACACGACCCAAGGTAAAATGTGTTTACGTGAGAATGTTATTTTAAAGAATTTGACCTTTGAATTTCCTATAAACAAGATCTAAAATGTACTC
>JAGVSP010003819.1:0-50685 GCA_022494985.1 Micrasema minimum
AAATTTTTTTACAATTTAAAAAAAAATTTAAAGGGGAAATTTTTGCTAAAATTTTTAAACCCCTTTAGGGGGGGGCTTTATTTTTTCAAAATTGGACGGACAAGGGGTTTCACATGTAAAGCTCGCCCCATTTCACTTATTTTAAAATTCTGATAATTGGAGATAGGGAAAATTTAAAAATGGGCGAAATGGGAAAAATACACCAATGACACCCCTGAAACGCCGTTTCCCTTTTCCCAAAAAAACTTCTCGCTTTTTTAATCCCAAATTTTTTACTTAAAAATTTCTTTATAAAATCGGCTTCCTTGAAACATTTCGTGCCAAAATTCTTTTTAATAAGGCTTCGGGGTATGTGCCAAGACACTCGGAAAAATTTCGGGTTCGAATTTGATAAATGACTAAATAAAATGTATTTTTTAAGGGGGTTTTTACGGCTTTTACGGTCGTAAAAAAATAAAAAAAAAAGAAAAAATTTTAAAGAACATTTTTTAAAAAAACACTAACCCGTCATGAAACTATCTATTATTACTGTGCTTATGAAAAACATATTTAAAAATACAGTTTAAATTATCATTATGTAAATTAAATGATAGGGCACATACATGTGTGTGTAATTGAGTTGAAACACCACCGAAAGACAAATTTTTTGTTATGAAAACCTCACTATATGAAAAACAGTTCTCCTAAAAATGTTATATTAACAAACATTAGTCAAGTTTTGTGTCTAGGCTTTAACAAAATATCGCATGAACATTTTAATATTTCCATGGATTGACTGTGGAACAGGAATTAAGTGAATTAGCCCCTTTTAGTGAGAAGGGGCGTTTCCATTCAACAATAAAATAAGGAAAAAATTTACGTTTCCTAGGGTTAATTTCATAACACCTCAGTATTAATCCAATTCCTCTGTCTAATTACTCAAGCTCTTGGGCTAATATCAGATACGTGTGTCGTAGATGTCTAAATGATGAACGTAGACGAGCTATTGATGCTTAGTGAGTGACGTGTGGGTAAGTAGACACCTAGACACGGGAGTACTTTTTATGTATGGAAAGTCACTTCTATTGGTGCATAGGGCACTGCATTGTGTACACCAAGTGCAGAGTATGTACAAGCGCTTTTCACTAAATTAGTAATAACAACAATAAGGGTTATTAATCCAAGAGTTGGTTGGAAGATATTGCTTAAAAGTAATTTATTTATTATTTAATATTGCTTAAAAGCCCGCCCTTGTACACTTGCTACGATATTGTACATGAAGCTTTTAATAAATAAATAAGTGGAGTCGTGAAGGCGCAGCGGTAGAGCCTTAATTCAAACAGCCTTTTCTTTACGCCTGTCTACGGGACCCAGACGCGTAGTCCTGGTATACGGTCAATGACAATCTTTCGTATGTACTCGCAGAGCTGATGGATGTAGGACTTACGTGGAAGGAGACGAGAAAAGCTAGTATCACTTAAATTATTGAATCAAATATTAGAAATAAACAGATCTATGGAAGTCAGAAGCTTTCCAAGGCGGATGTCTTCCGGATGTCCGTAAACTTGTAATACTTACTCGTACATTTATGTATTACGTATGATTGTACGCCATTAATAATACCTTAGTTAATCCATGCAATAAGAATACTATAGTAGATTATCCTTTGAATTTGCATATAAATGGAGTAAAAAAACTCGTATTACAATCTGAAAACAGGTGAATCTAATGAAATTGAATGTGTAAATGATGAATTTAGAATCTGAACTTGAAAAAAATAATTCTTCTCATTGAGGCTTTTAAATTTACCTCAGATTAAGTAAAATTGCACAAATTCTTATTAAAGTGCGTTTTTTTTGTTATTTTGTTTTACTATGGATACTATTAATTTGACTAAATAAATCATATTTGATAACAATATGTCTAAATTAATTTAAAAAAATAACTTCGTACTCAATTTTCTTGAAAACTTGGGGTCATATAAAAAAAAAACATAAAATCTACTCCAAATGTGACGTAGATTCACTGGTTTCCCGCTTGTACATCGAGTTTTGTTACAATATGTATAGGTATTTTAATGAATACAAAACAATGTTATTTGATATGCCAACAAGTTATTAACTATGCAATGTGTTAAAAGTATCATGTTTTATATCAGTGGCTTAATTATACAGGAATTAGCTCGTGTATCATCATTACATATCCGCTTTCTATGTGGAGCGTATGTATTCCACAAACTGCCTCCAAGCCAAGCGATAGGCAGCCAGTTCCCGTTCAGCCTCCTAAGTCAGGTCCACGTCTTGCAGCTCTGACGCAAACTGCCGACGGATTGTTAACAGTGGACGTCCGGGACGCCGAGAACCAGATGCCTTGTAAAATAGCAAAGAGCGGTCAATTTAAATTTCCTACTAATTATTAATAACCATATTATAAATTTATTTATTTATTTCATATAATATATTTATTTTTAATATCGTTTTTTAGTCCTGACTCGCTTTCAGTTAAATTAGGGTTTTTTGTGATCAGGGCGTTAGCATTAAACCAACATCTAGATAGAAGGAATGATATATATTTTCTTTCCGATGACGAATGCAATTATTAAAATTGAATGATGTACGTATATATAGAGGAAAAGTGTATTTTGTTTTTATTTTATTTTGTTGACCTTATTTTTCAAGTGCTTTAGGATACTTATAATATATTTTTTTGCTTTTCCGTCTTTAGCATTAACAAATAAATTTCTTGGCTGTCCGACTAAAAAAAGGACCCCTATTACCCTTGAAAAAGACACCCATGTACCTACATACTATTTTTAAAAATGTGTGTCGCAGGTCCGACGTACGATTGGAATTTACTTTTTTATAAAAAAAAGGTGCGTCTGCTATGTTGGATTTCAAATATAAACCCTATATTCGAGATCAGGACGCCCATAACCCCATAAAACGATACCCATCTTCATTTTATGAAAAAATGGTGCGTTCGGCATCTTGGATTTAAAAATAATCAATAAATAACTTTCTATGATAAAAAAAATTAAATAATGTGTCCTTGGTCCTTTCTCGCTAAATGAATAATATACCAATTTTTTTCTATTTTGTAAAAAGCTTCATAAATTCATGTATTTATTAATATTGGTTCTTATTTTCTTCTTTTGCTGTGTTTTATAAAAAAATATTAAAACAGCATTACTAAGAATGTCTCTCATATAATATTTTTATAAAACTAAACTAACTAACTAACCATCACGCCATTTCCCCGTAGGGGTAGGCAGAGAGGATAGAACGCTATACCATTTTTATATAATATTTATATATTTTTTGTTAGGCGAATATGATAGTAATCGAGCATATAAGGCCATTTCTCAATCAACTGTTTTAGTATTCCAAATTGTTCCAATAATAACCAACACAAACATGATATACCAATTAAAGTGATTCCACTCCTCAATCATTCCCTATCAAAATAATTTGATTACAAATAGCGCGAAACTAGCGGCATAGTAATTATTCCTGATTATTACTATCTAATTAGTTGCTTTGAGATTGGTTAATTAACAAGAAGGATAAATAATAATAATTGTTGTTTTCACAGTATTGCTAGTAGACTCTAACGCAATATCAACTCATTTTCTCTCACGAATAGAAAAAATGTAATGTTTAATTCTTTTCAATAATTATCACCAAAAATAGTATTTTATATAACATATTATACAAAATTCTTCAGTTTTTTTTTCATATGTGATACATTGGACTGGCGCTAAAGCGTAAGATTGATCATCTTGCCTTCATGTAACAAATTATCAAGATTCACTGCACTCGGTGTACCAATACAGTGCCCTACGCACCATTGGGAACGGATTAGGGAAAATAATAGAAGTAGTAGTTTTTTTCAGAAACACGCATAATGGCGAAATGTCCTATATGTTTATATTCCGTAATTTTTTTGTGGAATGAATATTTGAAATATTTGAAAATGAAAATTATTTGTTAAAAAAAAAAAGGTGAAATTCAAAAGATCCCTTTTAAAAAATATTTAAAAACGGATTGACCGCAAACAGATGCTTTGAAAGCACCCGTCTTCTAAGCGCACAAAAAGGGTCGTACTGAATATTCATATAGTTGATGCGTAGAACCAGAGAACCTTTTTCTATTTTAGGCCCTACTTAGTGCAAACTTAGTTAAAATATTAATAGACGTATATTATCATATAATTACCTGTTTTGGTGGTAAATCGTGATTTTGATTTTTACAAAATTAATTACGGACAAAATAAGTATAATAAAAATATTTTAAAAAATTATTCGTACCTAAGATATAAGTCGAAATTTTTTATTATTTTTCAATTGTCTCGTAGTCCATTACACACCGTGACGTTACCTTTACGAAGGCGTGAGGTAAATAATGAACACATCACAATCAAATAAAATTGAGCTATAACGCTTTTTTTTATACAAACGCATTCAGCGGCGATTGTCGATGCGATGGGTGGTAATCCGTGACGCAAACTTTAAACAATCGATCATCCCTAATTATGTTTAAGTATAAATTATGTTTTTTTTATGTGTAAATTTGTTGGGTGTACCTTTGCAATTGGAAGCGGATGTAGTATGATGATAAAGATTGCAATTAGTAAATAAACTAGTAAATTATCATCATCCCATGTCCGCTCCCTTTGTGGAGCATATGGATTTCACAAAGGCATTAGACATTATAAAAAAATGTATGTAGGTACTGAAATCAAGATATCTTATTAAGATTAGTACCTACCGTACTTTATAAAAAAATGTCTAAATGCTAACTGCGCCAAACGAATCTAAAAATACGTTAACTTAGTTTTTGTAAAAACAAGCTGGAAAAAAGTCCGAAATCATTATGTTGAAATATTGTTTTTTTAAATTTTTACCATGCTCTTGAATGTTTTCCTCAACCGATAGCACACTCCAAACAAATATTTACGTCATAGTTCCATTACTGACCATGAGCGAAATTGCTGTTTCGGTTTAGGGTAGCCCGCTCTCCGCTTAGTGTTACTGTGAACGTCGACGTGTGCGGATGTCTTACTTTGTTCTGTGTGATTTCAAGTGCTTTTTAGTAATGGATTGTTCAACTAGAGGTAACTATTGATTTATTGTATTATTATAATCCACCAAAATAATTGTGAAGACTTCGGGTTACTGTTTTAAAGAACATCATTCTCAAAACCACAAAAAGACGCATAAATTGACTTTGGATAGTCTTAAAGTCTAGAGTCACGCCGGGTCACGGCGTGATTTAGGCCTTAAAATATTTTCGCATCATTTAAGTTTGTTGAGAACATAATTGTTTTTTGCTATTATGTGCTAGTCTAAAGATTTATATATTTTTCTTTATAGGTGCCCGGATTTCGCGAAAGTCATTATTTCACTTTTGGCGTTCTACCCCGTTCAAAGGCAAATTAAACAAAGTTATAGTGTTTGTAAAGTCAACATTTGTTAATTTTGTCCTCAAACAAGATCAGGAGAAGCCCTGAAAGACTTTTTTGAAAAGGGAATGCGAAAAGATTCGTTCGAAATGGCTTCGTAAAAATAGACAATTACATTTATTTTTAAGTGCACACGAAGAATGGTTAAATGAAGAAATCGTATTTAATATGTTCTTCGAACCGCTCCCAAAACCGAATTCCAGTGTTGGCAGACCGAAAAAGCGTTTTGAAGATAGTTGCACAAAATCAAAAAAGCGCAAAGTTCAGCATTTATTGGAAAAATATAACGATGCACAGCTATCTTTTGCTGCACAATTAAGTGTGTGAGCCAGTGGTAAACGAGACGCTGCTAATTTAATGCAGGAAGTGTCTACAGCTTCGCCAAGACGAGCTACCGAGCATAAAAAAGCTCGGAGAAGAATTAACGTAAAAGAACAACGTCCTTACACCCCGGAGGAAGCGTTGGCTTTATTTGTTGCAAACAATTTCACTGTGCAGATGTACAAAAATATTCAACAGGAGTCGAATGAAAGAGGATTTCATTTATACCCATGTTACGATCATTTATTAAAAGTGAAAGAGCAGAGTTACCCTCTGTCGACAAACTTACAATGACAGATACATATGCTGAAGTTGAGCTGCAAGCTTTACTGAATCATAATGCGACAAGAATATGCAAAAATAGAATGTAGGAGATGTCATCAAAATTTAGTGTTGAGATCTGATGTAAATATTTTTGAGCAATTAATAAAACAAGAATGTGAAGCTATCGAGAAGCAAATAATTCAAAATGTTTTATTTGCAAAGCACATCCAAAGAGTGAAATACAACAACTGTTATACAAAAACATGTACAGGTTGGGATATCAAGCTTGCATGCTTATATCCGCACAATGAATGCCTGCTACATATTACTTATAGAATGGAAAGTAGCTGAGTGGCAGTTAGGAGAGAGAAAAATAAAGAAATTTTTAAAAAGAAGAAGGATACATAAAGGTACATGCAAAGAAGTCGGTCTCATTATTCACAAAGTTAAACCAGGTTTTGGTACTAGTAATGATGGCAACAGAGCACTTTTCACAATAACAAAACAACGGCTCGTATTACCGGTAGTGAAGAAAATTTAATTTATCGTCTCAGTACTATTCTTGCAGCAATGGCGTCTGGCTATGAAATTGACTCCCGATAAATTTAAACAATATTGTTTGGAAACTCGGGACTTATATCTTAATTTGTACCCATGGTATAACATGCAGCTACATTACATAAGATCCTGGTACATGGAGCAGAGATTATAAGAAGTTCTATCATACCAATAGGTCAAATGTCAGAAGAGGCTTCTGAGGCAAAAAACGAAGAAATTAGGAAAGTAAGATTAGGTCACACATTAAAAACCTCTCGTGTACGCACAAACTATGACTTAATTAAGTATTTATTAATGTCGTCCGATCCATACATTTAACTGTAGCGGAAACTACCAAAAAAAATACAATAAAACATTACACAGATTTAAAAAAGTTGTTAAAGTCAAATTAAATTAAGTTTAAACAAGAAAATTTTGTTTTATTTACTTCCATGTCTCTAAATTGTCAATAAAGATAATTTAAAATCATGTAGATTTCCCTTGCAAGAAGTTATCCAAATTTCGAAAAAATAGTAATCTGTTGGGACAAGGTCCGGAGAGTACGAAGGATGTCTTAGACATTCCAATTGAAGCTCTTCTAATTTGGTAGCCGTCTGTTGTGCAGTGTGTGGTCTAGCGTTATCATGATTTGCTTCACTCAATTCGTGAGGTACCCACCTTTCAAGCTTTTTCACCTTCCCACTTTGCTTCAAGTGGATTAAAACAGTTTTATCTCTAACACCGCAGCCTGCAGCTAACTCGGACGTGGTTTGCGATGGATCCGCTTCCACAATAGCCTTCAATTCTTCATTATCAACTTTGGTCTCCGACCGTCCACGGGGCTTGTTCTGCAGGTCGAAATTTCCAGAACGAAAACGTTGGAACCAAAAACGCACTGTGTTTTCTTTTGCGGCACCGTCGCCATACACATCATTAATCCTTCGAGCCGTTTCTGAAGCACTGGTGCCACGGTGGAACTCGTACTCGTAAATAACGCGATATTTCAAGTTTTCCATTTTGTAAACTGAGTGACGCAAAGAAAAAAAACAATTGAGGAAAATATTTTCCGGAATCTCCTCAAACATTTTAATGCCCTTATACATTAGAATTAGCCCATTCCTACTTAGTATCTTGCGTACGTATGTCAAACCATTAAGAAATGTTGACTAACTAACCATCTCGCCATTTTTTCGAAGGAGTAGGCGGTAGGCAGATAGAATAGAACAAGGATAACACTACAACGCTTTTTTTTCTTTTATCCTCGTCCTCGACCAGGAAATGCGTCCATTTTCATATATTATATAATAAATGAACATAATGTAAATTTATTTAGGGTTAAGCGTGAAAAATATTAAAAATAAAATAGATGTTTGTTATGGTTGGATAGTATTAAGAATTAGAGTCCATTAGTAGTGATATAGTACATACAAATACGACATTTTTTAAATGGATAGTAACAGTGATAGTGTATAAGTGTATAAATTAAGTAATATAAGAAGAAAAACAGATTTATGATAAGTTTACCAGTGTATAGTGTATATAGGTAAGTTTAAAAATGTATAATGTTATGATAAGAATACCTAGTTAATGATAAAATGTAATATAAATTAATAGTCTATGTAAATTTATATACAACTAAATAAATATAATATACAGAGTATTTTGCGGAACGTTCAAAGAATTGAGTGAACGGCACGGCAATACATTTTGCCAAGTTGTAAATTACACTATTCCAGCAAATTAACTAAAAGCTCATTACATTAAACAAGCTGAAAAGTATTTAGTAACTAACATTTACACTAAACTAACAGATATTAGAGAAGACGAACTTAGGGCTAACCAACCCAAAACATATTATTTACATGACAAATATTATACAATCATACTCACACAGCAATCAACAATCAACAGTGTGGCATAGTTCATAGAAGAAATAATTCTCATAATTTGATAGACCATATTGCTACGCATGTCTCCCGAGAGCCTTAACCATGCTTGCCTATTTTACAAGGCATCAGGTTCTCGGCGTCCTGGATGCCCGCTGTTGACAATCCGTCGGCAGTTTGCGCCAGAGCTGCGGGACGTGGACCTGATCTGGGAGGATGCACGGGAGCTGGCGGCCGATTGCTTGGCCTATCAGCAGTTTGTATAATCCATATGCTCTCCATAGGGAGCGGATATGGTATGACGATGGTGAGTTAGATAATTTTTAAAGAACTACTAATAATATTTCAGAAAAAAGATTACGAAAGAAAAAATTCAACGAATATTTTTTTAAAAAAACGATAAACTCGTACGTAGTGTACTGGGCTCAAATTCGTCTTGCAGCTACAAAGCGCATGGACGCTATCAGCTGCCAGCTTCTTCCCGCGTCGTACCAAGTTAGTTCCACGTCCCGTAACACCGCCGTAAAATGCTTACGAATTACCATCGATAGACGTCAAGGACAAAAATAAATATTGGCAAAATAGGTAAGAAAACAACAGTGTTAAGAAGTAACAACTAAGAAAAAATGTTTAACCTAGCGTGCTTTACGAGAAAATACTGTTTCATCACTTGATTTCATATATTAGTTTTTAATATTGTATCAAATGATCATCTCTTAATATTTTGATGGAATCTCATCCCGAATAATGAAGGTCTAATCGATCTGGGAAAGATAAATTAGGTTTATACTTACGGTGAAGACCCCTTTCTTTATTTTCTTTAGATATTCATTTTTGTAATTTTCACCATTGCTTTTATGCTAACAACTGATTTGGCATATTATGGTTAGAACAAACTCTATGACGATGACGATATAAGTACCTATCATAAAGTTATTGACAAAAAAAAACATTTGCACATGCTCCACATAGGAGCGAACGCGGTGAAAGAAGAAGAAGCATTTTTTCAATAGATGACAGATATAGAGAGAATACCTACAAAAATTTTCTTGTAGATAATGTATGTAGAAGTTTATACCTTAAGTGAGTTATTATGCGTGTGTATTTAGCTTCATAGTGTCTAAAGAATGTCCTGTCCAAATGTCTACATAAAAGATGTCTACATAAGAGATATTTAAAAATATAGACATGTTAATGGTCACTCTTTCTAGAACGTGATAACTTTCAAAGCCCGTTTTCTCGAAACTGTGTAAAAACTCAAAGATTTACATATATGTACGACTGTACGTACATACATTTACTTAAAGTCGACTGATATGATTATCAGATGAAGGCGGAATGGGGATGTGTTGTAATTATGTAAAATGGATACCTAACCCAGCCGGTGACAGGTCAGAAGTCCTGTAAACGCCTAGATAATCCGTATTTGTTTCCAGAGCTACTCTGTTTCTGTTGAGATGTGAATGCCCGTCATGGTTATAACCCAGTGTCCACAAGTATTTGTACTGTTTATAATGTTAATTTTTTTACATATATTGTAAATATATTTTTTTAATTAAAGTAAATTTGTTTGTAGGTTCTAGTAGCAAGGGGTTAATATCAAACCCTTTGCCATTTTTTTCCCTCCTAGTTCATTGAATCCATTGAGTGATTTATTTTTAGAAGATAATGACTTAATAAACTGATTCTGAAAATACTTTTCAAACAATATTATCCGTTAAAAGCATTTTTCTGTAAGTCCTTTAAGAAAAATCTTTCCGATAAACTATACCGCACCATAATCACTAAATTGCACTTACTCAAAAAAGTAGTCATTTGGGAAATCTAAAAAGAGAATTCGGTACTGTTTCATGGAATCTGTATTTATTTTTAATTTTAATATCTCGATATAGGAATGAGATAAAACCACGTTTCTAAGACATTAGTGTGACGGTCCTCGTGAGCCGTTTAGTGTGGTAATCTCAATTCATTTTTCTACTAAGTACATGGTGCGATATGTATTTTCACAATAAATAAAAAAATGGCGTCAGTCAATATTTCATTTTTAAAAAAAACTTTTAAAAATGATGTTTTAAGTGTTATTATTCCATGTTAGGTTAATTATGTAGGTACTCGAATTTTTTGACGATAAATGTACAACTAAAGTTGCAGGTATGTGTGGACTACATAAATAGTATGTACGAGATACATGGTACATATTCAGCTAATTAAAAAAAATATGAAAGATACTGAACATTTAATTTAATCTGCACTTTTTCGTGTAAAATTAAAATACTAATAATCAAACAGTAAATTCTCCGTTTTATTTACTCAAGTAAAATGAATAAAGAATGTAGGTGCATTAATGTCGGCTTATATAAAAAAGTTAAGTAATTAATTTTTTATTAATCCGAAGATAAATTAGCGTGATTTATTTCCATATAAGGGCGGCAAATATACAAAAAAAAGTATTAACTCTTCGAAAAGTCGATGTATTTACTCGCTAAAATAATAAATCATACGTCCCTTTGATCTACTCAGGAGTATATCCGTAAATAAATTGTGAAGTGATTGATGGTGTAAATTGTTTTTTTATAATAAATAATACCTGAATGCTACTCTGTATTATATGTTACTCTGTTATAATTATTAGGTTTTTTTTTCAGTTGGTAGCATAAAAATACATTTAAGCAATCTTATGATACTGTCATTACTGTAAAAGATTCAATTTGTTACTATAATTGTCAATATATCCTAAGTGGCATGGGATTGAAAATATGAATAATGATCTGACGATTATTAGACGAAACGCTAACACTATCATTCAACTTATTATTAGATGTACTCGTACTATAATGCACCAAGTGCAGTGAATCTGTGGATGATGAACTTTAACAATGGCAAAGTTATCTTATAAGCTTTGGTAAGAGTTCAGTAGGTACATAATATTTAAATTATGGTAACAACAGGTAGGTACAGGTATCTCAAATAATGCAGTACCATATTATATTACATGTCTGTTAAGAATGTCTCCCGGAATCCTTATCAATGTCTGCTTGTTTTACATGGCATCAGAATCCCGAGGTCTTAGGCGACAGCTGCTAATTTGTCGGTTTCTTACGTCAGAATCACGGGACGTGGACCCGACGTTGGAAATCAATTAGCTAGGAGGCAGTTTGCGGGATTCATATTCTTCACACGGGATGAATAAATTAATAAAAATGAAAAAAATTCTAGGTACCCACCTAAAATTTTAGTTATTTACGTTTAACAAGCAAAATATTTAAACCAACCGACCCGCGACGGCACATGTCCACTTCCAAGAAAAAAGTTTTCTAGACAACATAATTTTATTTCGTCTTGATTTTCGTTTTGGGGAGAATTTCCCCTTTTCTTTCAACCTTTTCCAGTAAAACGAAGAAGTTTTACTTATTCTTATATCTAAATTTCTAGGAGACTTCTTTGCTCACTGGCTGAGACGATTTAGGAACATTAATAATAATACAGTTTCCACACAGATAATAAGTTCTCATAAAGTTGATTGCATCATCTGTTACTTTTAGAATATACACAATCCTTTTAATACTTTCAGTACGTATTTCAAAATCTCTGTTTGTATTTTTTAACAAATAAAAAATTAAAGAATACCACCAAAGGCGTAATAATTTTCCTAGGGAAATAACGTAGAAGTATAGTAAAGAATATTAATTTATTCCTTAACATTATATTTTACATTAAAATATAGGATACCAGTACAGTGCCCTATGCACCATTAGGCGAGAATAAGGAAAGTGAGTAGTAGCTAACAAAAAAAAATGTGGTTCCTATATATTCCGTAATATTATTAGGATAACTTTTTCATTGCCGTTTTTGTGAAAATCGCCTCAAAAGGGTGCACATTTTTATTAAATTATAAATATTTATTCACATATAAAGTAATTATTCGAACGGGAGGTGGCCCAGTGGTTAGCGTCGCGGTCTCTGAGCCCAGAGATCGTCGGTTAGAATTCCCACTTCGACACGACTCGATTCCTATTTTCAAGCACAAGCCGCTTAGGCTTTATTGAAAATAGTATTTACAAATTGAAATATGTGCAAATATCATAAGGTTACATAGATTTCTTTTCATTAAAAAAAATACAATAAAAAAAATAGGGTTTTTATATTAATATATTTCATGCGTGATAGATACCTTGGACTGGTACTGAAGCGTAAGACTAATCATCTTACCTTGGTGTAATAAAATGATCAAGATAAACTGCACTTGGTGTACCAATGCAGTGCCCTATGCACCATTGCGTGCGGATAAGGAAAAGAAGTGCTATCATAACAAATCAGTATTTTATGTTCACTGCAATAAAATTCTACATATTTTTTCACCCGACCCGTTTCAATACAACACGTGTTTAAAAATTATCTGTATTTATCTCTTGGTTTGAAACCGGGCGGAAGTAAAAATAAATAATTTACAAAGTTCAACTTCGTCATCGACGTTCGATATCTCAAAATTGCACAACAAACTACATAAAAAATAATACACAAATACTCATTTCTCCAATCGAACAAAATACCCGCCCAGAATCGAACTCGATTCACCGTTTCAAAGTTCTCCACTGAAAGCGTTGAAATTTTTCTTCCAACGGAGAAATGGCCAAGGGGTGGGTTGGGAAAAGCTCATGACGGGGGGGGGGGTAATTTTCCTGTGGCTTTATATACGCGAGTCCCGCCGTACAAGCCTCACTCAAGCGCACAAGTCCGAAGGAACAACCTCCTAGCACTGGTTGCATCGCGCCATTCCAACAAGTAAGTGAAAACTTAACAACTTCATTAAAAGCTCATTCAGATTTCACTTTGGTTAAGAGATACTTATACTTTGATTGAATTTAGTCTACTAAAACTAATTTATGCGCATTTGTAGCTGATTTATGGCCAAACATAACCGATATCTGTCGCATTACAGTGTACATTCTTAAAATATTTATAATAATCAAAGTTTAAAAAATTATATATGTGTGTTTTTATCGGGCACAGTAACTTTTATCATGATAAAAGAAAAAGGTTCGATAATATAAAATTGGTTGCATTATAATATTTCTACTACTTGACTAAACCGGGAAACCCAAAAACGGGGTAATAATATTACAAAACATCTATGCTTCAATAAACATATTTGACGGGATGTCAAATAGAGTTTGAAAAATTTATACTGAATTATTCTATGAACAAACTATTTTTAATTACGCATTTCTATTTATCGCACAATGTTAGCATGAATCAACTTAAAACTTATTGTTTAATCAAAATTCAGTACATATTATATAAGCCAAGTTTCTCCGTCATATAATTTACTATACTAAAATCCATTATTAAAATTTGTCACTCGTGAAGATTTTTAAAAATAAATCGATACCAACTATTAATAATTAAGTTTAAATATAATATAAGTGCTGGGTTGACCTTTTGAACATATTATTTCAATTGAGTGTTATTTTTAAGTTTGTACTTAAATTAACAACGCACTCTTTAATTGTAAAGAGTGCGTTTGTCATTTTTTTATATTGAGATATTCAAAATTACATAAATCAGGTAGGATAGCTTGTGTTAGGTACATTATATTGTGTATAACACCCTGAAAATATTTTTGTGCGGTTATTTTCAAATTTAAATATTCGTATTATTATTTTAATAAGTAAAAATAATTGATAGATTTTCAACGTTTTAGTTATTTTCGTTTTTTTAAACTGTAAACATTATATCCGCCTCGTGGCATGGCGGTAGCGCGCTTGGCTGCCATGAATGAGGCCGCGGGTTTAATTCCCGACGGGCTCAATAAATATTTATTTGATTGTGATTTTCACATAAAAATGCTTCATATTTGTGATACCTTGGACTGGCGCGGAAACGTAAGACTTATCATCTTGCCTTCATGTACAAATTATCAAGATTTACTGCACTTGGTGTACCAATGCAGTGCCCTATGCACCATTGGGTGCGAATAAGGGAGAGTAGTAGTAAGTGTAGTTAAAATTTTAATTAGATTTGTCCACTTATTAAACTATGATAAGAAGAGCGACTAAAGGCTATATTAGTTTGTTAACTAAACCTCAAATTGCAGAATTTGGGGTTTATTTCAAGTTATGGCAAGATCTAAATTTCAAATCAAACTTTATTTCTGGTATTTAGGATTTTTTTTTAATAGTCATATTGTATGAATAATGTTTCACAAACCATTAAAAAGTTTTAGAAAAATGCTGCATCCCTTTAATCTATTAATTTTTGCTTGTCATTCACTCAAAAAACTTTTGAATAAATATTGTAAATTTTATATTTTACATACATTGTTGACCCCGTCGGGAATCAAACCCGTGACCACATGCATAGTAGCCAAACGCGCTATCTACTTCACTACAACGTGTTTTATGTACATAATTGATAGTCCAAAGATTTTTGTAGGCTTTTTGTATGAACAAAACCAATCAATGAATTCATAATAATTATCCTGTAAATATTTTTGGTTTAATTTTATGCACCAGCAAATTTTATCTCTTTCTTTATTTTTATGTCATTGATTGAAAATAGTCTGCTTCAAATAATCCTTTCTCTAGACCCTAAAACCATAATTGGCAAAATTCCAAAAGATTTCTAAATGTTCATTCAATTTAGGGGAAAATTTTATTTATGATAATTAGTACCAACAATACAACCACTTACACACCTACGGGATTTTGTTTTTGTTTTCCTAAAATTAGATTATATTTTTACAATGTTCCTTTTTTCCATCTATTTTTCGTTAAGTTTGATTAGAAAAGTAGCATTTTCAATGAATTCGGAATAAATGTTGTAACGTAATTTTAATATCACTCCTGTTTCGCTGATTCGTAATTTAATGTATTATTAGGCGCAGTTTCATTTACGGCACAATACGATAGTCGCTAAATCATCATTAGGTATTCCATATCCGCTCCCTATGTGGAGAATATGGATACCGTAAACTGCCTCCAAGCCTAACAATGGGCAGCCTGTTTCCGTGCATCCATCCAAGTCAGGTCCACGTCCTTCAATTCTGACGAAACTACCTACGCATTGTCAACAATGAACGTCCAGAACGCCTAGATTACTGATGCATTGTAAAATATGCAAGCATGGGAGGCATACATATTGTATGCCCCAGCCAGCCAAAACATTCTTAATTTTGTTGATAATGCTTATCTCGTTGCATTCCAATTTCGACATTTGTACACCAACATACATAATCTTTCCACACATTTGCCTAAGAGATCGCATTTTGTATTCTTACGTCCTTTTTTTCAAACACTAAGCTTCACTTGCACCAGGTGAAAACTTCGTTATGTATTCGCGATATTATTTATCTAAGGTTTACCTTCATTCAACACAATACATATACGTTGTTTAAATTTTACTCTATGTACATGATTTATTTGTTTAACGTTTCAGTCCATTTGCATTTACAATATCTACCCCTATTAAGTTTTAGAAAACATCAAATTTTCATGAAACCGTTATAGCTACAAACTGGGAAGTTCGTAACATGTAATCTAACTAGTTAGCTCCCTTTGTGACTGTCTAGTCACATATCGGCAATGTAAACTTTCTAGGAGTCAACTATGTTCGGGACTATATCCTGTAAGCTCAATTTTCTCACGCATAGAGATTAAGGATTAATTTAGTACCTATATATTGAAACACAAAGTGATAGAGCTGACTCTTTTGCATTGAATAAAGCCTCATTTTGAAGGCGTATTGAGTGATCTTCGTTCGACAATCGATAATGAAACCACATCATGAAACCGTGCGTTTTTCCTAGTTAATCATCTAATAGTTTCATCTGCATGACACACTCCATCCTCCAGAAACTAAATTACCGCAAGACCCAAAGACGCGCGATGCCGGAAAAGAATTTCATCATATCCATTTTTGATAATTATTGTAAATCTTAAAATGCATATTTTCACATGTCATATTTTTATTCAATTTTGAAATGTTTTCTTATGTGTGTTTTAGACAACTATGTTTATTATATTAACTAACTAACCATCACGCCATTTCCCCGTAGGGGTAGGCAGAGAGGATAGAACGCCATACCACTCTTTCTTGACAGACTTCCTATGCTTCCTCTACATTCATACATCGTCTCATGCACATACGCCGATTATTCCGTCTTTTCACATGACCACTTTTAAGTACTTGACGTACTTGGTCATGCCATGTCTTTCTCAATTTTGTCGATAATGCTTATCTCAGCCTTGCACTCTGCTCTAATTTCAACATTTGTACACCTATCATACATAGTCTTACCACACAATCGCCTGAGAGATCGTATTTCAACAGCATTCAGTCTACTTTCATCCTTCTTTATTATATTATATTTGTATAATTACAAACGATTTATCTGTAGTCAACATCAGAACTTAAAGAAAACTTTTAATAATACTATACGTATTTCCTCGCTAAACTATGAGAAATTCATTATTAAGCAGAGACAGATAAAGCTTTTGATATATGCCTACTACATTATACTTATTTTAACAAATTTTAAACATATTTAAACATTATTTCAAAGTAAGCTTAAGCGTAACTAAGCGCATTTTTTGGAATAGACAGTACGGTACGGTGCGCGGTGTAGGGTTTTGATCCAACGATAATATTATACTCAACGTCCGCAAAGATAACTACCGCTCTAAAAATTCAAACATTCACTATCTAATACTTCTCAGTAAGTTTCAAAAACTGTTCACGTCGAGAAAGCGATTAAAAACAATAAAATTCTGGCACTTGTACTAGATATTATTATTCAATGTGACGACTCTAATCTGTTTTTCTGACAACTGAACCTTTACCATTTAAATTTTACTGTAGTACTTAATATTGGATACCAAATTAATCCCACCCTCCTCCCACAGAGCAAATAAATTCCAGGTAGTTAATATGTTTAAAATTAATTTTATTACCCATGTTAAACTTTGTTTAGAGATTGTAAACAAAATCCTTTTCGGAAAATACAAGATGGCGCTCTGTATGGAATGTGAGATAACGTCTATCAACCTACGTATTATGAAAATCCATTTTAAATGTTTCGACACGATCCCTGGAGATTGAATTATAGAGATAATAAATAAAAGCTTGTTGAAAAGTGTTATGATATTTATTAAAATTCCAAAATACCGAGTATTTTATAACTCCTATTTTTTTTCACTGTCTTTCTCCCTAAATATTTTCAAGCATGCTTTGTCACATGAACGGCGCGGGCGGCGCACTAGACACTAAAGCATAATTTTTTTAAGTATGTTTTCGATATCAACCAGAAGTGTGTATGCAAAGTATTAGTTTTTATTTTTTAGATTATCTCTAAATCTTCTTACACAAATAAAATATTTAAAAAATAAGACAATGCAAACACACTGCTTGTCGACATATAAAAGTTGTGTAAAAATCGTTGCTTAAGTGCTACATTCCAGAGGCAAATCAAGGACTACGATTGTGGGGAGAAACGGCCGCAGTCACGTGTTAATCACGGAAACATCGCGTGAGGTGTTATTGTTATTACAACGTTCTTTTTTTTCATTCCAGAGACCACCACCTTCTTCCAAAATGGGATCCATGAGCATGGTACATCTTGTAACGATCTTCGCGTCCATCTTAGTTCTGTCTCAAGCCATGCCCTACAGGGTAAGTTATTAAAAATTTTAATGTTATCATAGGATATTTATTGGTAGAAGATTGGTATGAGTTTAGGTTTGAAAATGTCCTAACAGGATGAAACGCGTCACTGTACATTTTTTTTACAATAAATCTTAAAACTTGATTCTTTGTTTTTATGGAATATGTTTTACTAAATTATGTTATTTTAAGGCTGCACTTGAGGCTAAAGTTTGAAATTTAGATGTTTTCTAGTGATATTCCTGATTTATTGACTGCCACAAAGCTTCGAAAAAATTATCACATATTTCAAACTATTTTTTTTTCATTTTTTAAGAGATTAAACGTAAAAGCAAAATAAAATAATAAAAGTAAATATCAAAGTCTATGGCATGAACGTACCAGATTTTAATTTTAATTTAACTTTTCTGTGAAAAAAAATAAAAACCCTATTTTGCAGCCACATTTTGTGTGCGCTACTGCTAACTTGGTTCCATGTTATAAGTAAATGGCAAAACATAATATTTTTAGCGACTATACGCCCCTTAAAAATCTGGATAAATTTTAAACCATCAAATTAGTAGTAGTACTATTTTTAGAATTTTTTAAATTTATTTTCTTATCTTAGGTATTTTTTTCATTATAAAGACCTTTAATATAATATCATACTTCATGTATATAATAGGAAATTTGATATATAAATATTATAAATACTTCGGTGTACAATTAAATGCTCTATTTTTTATAAAGGTATGTACATGAAGACATTGTTTAAAATAAATATTCGACCATCACCGATTTTTTTTGTGACGCATTGAAATTCGTTTGTCCTTAGTCTAGACACAAATTAAGTCGTATTAAAATATTTTTATTTTCACGCAATGCAGCATTAAACGTATTTCCACGGAATTTCCCGCCAACAATTATTGTTTAATAAAATTGGATTTCGTGACAACTGAATACAGAAATATGCATTTAATAATGGAGATGACTATCAACCACAATGTAAATTAAATTCATTCAGCGAACACCCTTTAAATTATGCAAAAGTAATGGCTATCGATGCATACTGAATTCCCAATAGTATATTTTAATCTAAAATGAATTGCAAAGAAAACTGACATGGCAATTTGTGGTAATTGAATTTTTTTTTACTTCACCGTACCTTATTATTCTGCAATACAACTGGCCCGCGATATCCTGTGTTATTCCGTGATATCCTGCGATATCCTGGGATATCCCGGGATATCCCGTGACCTTTCGAAATATCCCGCGTTGTTTAAAATGTCTTAAATAGGGATACCACTCATAAAATTTAACTACGAAGCTTTTTAATGCTACGCTGCGCTGATTTGTTAATTTCCAGTCAATAATATATACACAAAACGCCTCCATTCCTCTCAATCCTGATTTGTGTTAATTTTAATGTTTTTATTATACAGTATTAACTCACTATGTTACTAGTTTTTTTTGTATTTTGAGAATCGATTATTTGAACACATTTTTTTAGTAACTTCTTTATTTTTAAGGCTTCTTTGGACCAAAAATATAAAGCATCATAAATACCCCGTTTAAAAAGCTCTCTGATTTAGTTAAATATAAACCTAAAAGCCAAGCAAGGTTAATTGTACATGCGAGTACATGTTGTATGGTAAAATTCTCTATCAATCTCAGAATCGAGGTCTAGCCGGTGTAAATAACTAAACTTTAAGCTTTACAAGATAGTTTGTATGGATTCGGTTATCTTTATCACAAGCTAAGTTGTTTCAATAGCCTTTGTTTTACAAAGTGTCAATATTATTATATACATGTACTAAATATTTACTAACGTAGCTTTATAAATTGCATTACCTAACAACTTGATGAACTCAATAAAACAGGCCGTTGGAATATTTATATAATAAATTATATATGCATAAATTGAATTGTATTTGGTTTGTTCATTCAGTTAGATAAAACTAGATTTCGGATATTCAATCAATATCAATGCATAGATGCAGCTTTCAACTCGCTGGTGGATGATTCTCGATTCGTAGCATATATACAAAATCAAAAATGTTACCTGGTGTGGATATTCGCTAATAAGCGGAACGGGGAATGTTGTAGTACCTACATAAAGTGGCCACTTAACCCAGCCAATGACAGGTCATAAGCCCTGTAAACGCTCGAATATCCACATTCCTGAATTTGGAAAAAAACTCTACCTCATCTCTGTAGGGATATAAAATAAAATATATACCTACTCCCGTCTTGGGATAAAATCTAGATTTGTGTAAAAGTATTTGAACACACCCAAAATGTTGAATATTAAAAAGCTTAATAAGTTGATTTGTGAAAGCTAAGACATAATACTCTCTATGCAAAAAAAAAAATCCTTGTGTATAATCTACCAAGCTCAATTTGATTGCAAATTTATGACTTTACGAAACTTTTGATAGTTATTTTAATATGCGTTTGTATAAGAAATGGGGCATTACTGAATTTAAAAGTTAACGTGAATGTTAAATGTGAATGTTTCTTGTGAAAACTTGAAAATCGAATCAAATCGGTGAAAAATCCGTGGTTTTGTCAATACTTTCAGAATCATCTGGATTGATATCGCACATTAAACGCTAAACTGCAATAACTAAAAAAAATATATATGCCAGGAAATAACAAAAATGTTATTTTGTTTTCGGTACTGTTTCATTGAAACTGGATTTTAATATCTTGGCATAGGTAAGAAGATAGAAACATATTTCTATCTATGAAGTTTCTGTCGGAGTGAGGTCAAACGTGGCAGGTATTCTGAGTTCATTTTCGAACAATTAGGACAAGTAGTGGTCATGGTGCAGTATCGACAATGAGGAAATCCACTGCTACCCGGAATTGAATTTTAAAAATGCTTTCGTGTAGACGCGAATATTTAAAAATTTTGAAGTGGGATGAAATATCCCAAAAACGCACGCAAAAATTAATCAAAAATGTTGAAAATAGCATTCATTTCAAAATCTTAAACAATGACGTCACTCCTTGTATCTAAGTGTAGTGTTTCCGGTTTCCGTTTTTAAACCCCCGTAGCCGCGTTCCATGGCATTTTAATATGGAGTACAATCTACATACAAGCTTCTATTGCAAAAAAGATGGCCGCCATTCAGTCTCCCTAGAACAGCTGTTAACAGTATATGACAGTTGAGTCGACGGTATATTTTATCTGTGCTTCCCGCGTCAGTTTGCATAGATTTTTGACAGTTTTGTTACTGGCTGGAGAAATACCATGGCCTTAAACAACCCGTTTTATGACGTCACTCCTGCAAAAATGACGCAGTTAGTACATAGTGGTATTTAGCGTGGTATTTGAAATGTGCAACTTTGAAAAATCGTATCTTCATCAATAACTTATAAAAAAATATTAAATATTTTTTTTTTGTTTAGTTAAATAGTAAGTTTATAGAAAAAAATTACTTTAGAAAACAGTGGATTCCCTCATTATATATACACTGCAATTTACTTTAAAATGACGCGTCGGCAGCAAAAATCCCAAGCATACGGCATAATAACCCAGAAAAAAACATCATCTATGGTTATAACATCGGTGACCGGAGATCTGTAACGAGAAATATAGTTACAATATTCCACTATGTTGGCTTAGTTTCATGGTAGCAAAATGGAGTGAAATGAGTTATATGTAAATATAACTATCTACTACTTACTACTCTACTCTCCTTTATTACATTAGTATCTTGATCATTTGTTACATGAAGGAAAGATGATCAGCCTTAAGCTTCAGTTATAGTCCTAGGTATCAAAAATACCTATACACCGTGTGACAAAATTTGGTGTATTGTACAAGCGGAAAGCCAGTGAATCTATTTCATATTTGGAGTAGAATGGTTTTCGAGAAAACTGAGTAAGAAGTAATTTTTTTGTTTGGTCAAATCAATACTATCTATAAAGAAAACAGAATTTAAAAAGCCGCATTTTAATCAATCTAAAAATTATGTGCAATTTTACTTAAGCTGCCGTAGGTACTTATGAAAGCTTATACAAGGTGTAACAAAACTCGATGTACAAGCGGGAAACCAGTGAATCTACGATTGTGTAATATGACTTTTTTAACTAAACTTGAAAAAAAAAATTTTCTTCTCACAAAAGTTTTCATAAGCATGGCAGATTAAGTAAATTCTTATTAAAACGCGTTTTTAAATTTTGCTTTCTTTATGGATAATATTAATTTGAGTAAATACATCATATTTGATAACAATTTGCAAAAAAACGTCGAAAAAAAAATTCAACATCGTACTCAATTTTCTCGAAAACAAAGGGTCGGATCAAAAAAATTTCTTCGACAAAATCGACTCTAAATATGATATAGATTCACTAACTTCCCGCTTGTGCATCGAGTTTTGTTACACCCTATATAAGAAGAAAAGAAATTATGCTCAGATTCAAAAGTCATTTTACATATTCCACTCCAAATATGATGTAGATTCATCAGTTTACGAGTTTTGTTACTCCATGTATAATGTACACTTCAAAGCTCAGATTAAACCAGGAAATATCGGATTATTTCATTTGTTTTCATTAAAATCGCACAGTTCGCCTACATATACGTAATACATATTACCCATTGAATGTAATTCTCGTTATTTCAGTTTTAATAGAGTTGTGAAAATGAACTACAATGTTACGTTTAATAATTTCTGAATAACTATTGTATGGTATGTATAATGAGGTTTTGAATGGAACCATAAAACTGTTTCGATACTGCGGCCGGCGATAAACACTGAAACCCATATTCTGACACGTATAAAATACATAATATAAAGGAATCCATAACATTGATCCGCTATGATATAGTTTAGTCCACTATGGTGTTTATAAAAGCTTTTATTAGGTACTTATTGAACTAAAGTTTTCATTCAAAATGCATTCATGCACATTATAATATAATTGAACGCCTAGTTGACCATGTGGACGTGGTCTCCTTGTATTGTCAGGTCACGAATTAATAAAAGGGAACACGTAAATATAATAATTGCAGGATTTTTCAAATAATATTTAAAGAAATTAGGAATGTACCTAAATTTCTATAATAAGATAACATTTACTTGATTATTTTGTAGATCAACTGAGAAAAATGTCCAAGTTCTCATAAATTTATTTGAAATATGGTAAAGTATGCAGATATTACCAATAAAATAATGTATTTAATAAATAAGCAGACATTACCAATAAAATAATGATCCAGAGATCAGTTCGTCAGTTCGAATCGCCACTTCGACACGACTCGATTCCTATTTTCAAGCACAAGCCGCTTAGGCTTTATTGAAAATAGTATTTACAAATTGAAATATGTGCAAATATCATAAGATTGCATAGATTTTCTTTTAAATAAAAAAATATATATAAGAAATTCTGATGGATATATTAAGAATACCTTCAAAACCGGATATGCATTTTTCAAAATTTGTTTAAGGACAGCCGTCAGTCATACATTTATTTTAAATATATATATACAGGAAAACTTTGTAAACCCCGGCGAAGTCCAAACACCAAGTTTGGCGATCGTGCTTTTGCAGCGGCCGGCCGCGGCCCCTCTACCAGGAATCGACTGCCTTACGCATCATTTAGAGCCCCATTTAATTTCGATCTCAACTAAAAACGCATCTTTTTAAAACCTCACTAAACAAATTTCCAGGATGCGTAATTTCCCTAGTTTGTAAAAAATATTAAAAATTAAATTAAATTATATTAAATATTAAACTATCAAAAAATATTAAAACATTTATGTACTAACTAGAGTATCGTTGCTAGGAAAATAAGTTTAGACGAAGATATCCGTATACCATTAAATATATCAATTAAGAAAACAGAGTTTCGTTACGTTACTTCCATGCGCGTGCGTGAAGAAAGGTAAGTCAGTCCCTAAGGAAAATATTTCAGTAAAGTTTTAATGATTATACAGACATGTGTTCAATTATATTATGATAATAATAGGAATTTCTAAATCAACTATGCACTTTCAAACATTAAAGTTATAAATTTAATATAAGTCTGGAATGAAAAATATTTGCACATTAATGTGCAAATGGATAATGCGAATATCAACGCGTATTTAGCATTAATATTAGATTTGAAATTAATATTACGATTTCCATTTGTTTAAGAATGTCTATGACAAGCCTGTTAGGCCTCGACACCCGGAATTTTTTAATTTTTTAATTTTATTTCTTGAAATAGTTTAATGTTTTTGTGTATACAAATGATGAAATTGAAGAATTAACTTGTACAACAAAACTTTTCAAACATCACCAAAATAGAATATACTTCTTCTACTACTACTATTTTCCCTTATCCGCACCCAATAGTGCATAGGGCACTGCATCGTTACACCAAGTACAGTGTATCTTGATCATTTTATTACATTAAGGTAGGATGATCACTCTTACGCTTCAGCACCAGTCCAAGGTATCATACATGAAACATTAATATGCAAATCACACGTTAATAAATATTTCGTGTTGAAACCCTACGGGTATCGAACCCGCGACCTCATGCACGGTAGCCAAATGCGCTACCACTATGCTACGAGGCTACATAAATCTTTTAATATTTTATTTATCCAAAAAAATGCATGGCAAGCACTAAACATTATTTTAAAATTTTGTTAACTAAATTAAATAAACTGCGGCCACCGTAGCGCAATGGCTATGATGCTAGACTCATGATATGTAGGTTCCTTGTTCGATTCCCGGTGAGAACATAAAAATTCAAAAGTGATTTTTTTCAAGCCTGGGTGTTTGTGACGTTGTTCCCCTTTGTAATTGGGCCTCCTGGCCTGTTGAGGTAGTTAAATAATTTTTTTTTTAAAAATAGCGAAAATTTTAGGAGTTTTTAAAAATAATTTTGATGACTAGGTACAAGTAGTTTTCTAAAAACAGTTATTTGCGCTAATAAAAAGGTTCAACTGATAAAATCGGGACACACGATTAATTCCAAGTAATGTTCAATTAACCATTATGTTTAGTCCCTAATACAACCCGCATGAAGAAAAATAAAACGTATTAACGTGTAAGTATTTATTTACCAAACAGTTTTATACCATCGAGTTACGTTATATAATTTGGTATTGATTGTTATATTGTCCGCATTTTGGTGTAGTTATCTATGGTGTAGTTATCTATTGGTGTAGTTTCTATCCATGAGGAAATATTTGCATTATGACCTTGGACTGGCGCTAAAGCGTAAGATGGGAGTATTTTGCTTTCATGTTACAAATTGTCAAGATTTACTGCACGTGGTGTACCAATGCAGTGCCCTTTGCACCATTGTATATCAATTCACCAAACTATGATTGGTTAAGAAAATTAGGCAGTCCGAAATCTATATAAATATTGTAATCATATTTTGTATGCAATATTTACCAATGTTTTATTATACTATAACACATATTATATTTTAAAAACAAAATACACTTTTCAGACGTGTTTTACAATTTACATTTCTTAAGTAACAAATGTTGCTTGCAATTTATTTTACAAGTAAAACTTCTAACTAAGGTACAATAATTTATTTAGAAAGTTATAAAACTAGTTATACTTAATATGTTCGCGGTCGTAAATTTTGATCATGTTAAATGCATATAAGATAACTTTTGACCATTTTTATTTTATTTTTGTTTCATTATTATTTTATTTATAAATTGTTAGTAGGTATGTATTATTATAATATGTAGATACGAACTAAAGTCGCGGGTGGCATTGTTGCTTAATACCAGTCTCTCATTCAAAGTTTTATTATATTATTTTTTTCATTTCAATATTGAATACTACTGCTTTATAACAAACTAACCTCTTTTCAAAATGTGAGGGGATTTTTAAAAAAAATCTTGGGAACAATTTTATTTATGTAAAACGTCCTAAAAATGTACCTACTCATGGTTAGTTGAACATTTACCCATCTTGGAAATAATTAAAAGCTCAATGAAGGGCTTAAAAAGGTCCTGAATTATTTAATGAGGCGCGACATACGATAGGCCTTGATAAAACTTTAAAAATACCCATAGATAAAATTACAGAATATTCTAAAGGTTACCTTTTTAATTTGCATTCTAACGTTATTATCCATCTATCAAAATGTCATTTAAAACTTTATAAATGTATAAAAGTCTATTGCAGCGGGCTTTAACACATAAATGCTTTTATGGATTCACTCCTAGCTAAGTATAAGTGACATGAACGTGCATCAAGACTGAGGTAAAAATATATAAAGTCTTATAAAACAAAAAACAAAATTGTTTTGGAAAAAAAATTTGTATACTGGTTTCAAAAAATAAAAATAAAAAGAATTTTAAACCTGAATAATTTTACTCACTCCCTCGGAAAATAGAGAAGTATTTATTGGGATATAATAATTTGTGTTAAGGTACATTTAATCAATTTTTTGTTTTATTTTCAAGCATTTTCAAACAACCTATTATCTAAGGGGATACCTACGGCGAGTATTATGGAACTTGTGGCAGCTTTTATTAAAAGCTGGTAGATTTCCAACCAATCGACACTCTGTTAAAATATTGTCACAACAGTCGCTATAGGGACATAGCATTGTAGCCCTTTAAGTTTTTGTGTAGGATATTAATTTTTATTAGGGTTATCTCTTACACTTCTATTTTACTTGATTATCTCACTATTTTTATTTATATTTTAATCTATGAAAGCTAAGTTCAATAATAATTTACTATTGCTATGTAAAGAAATATGTATTATGTATGTATTATTTTTTAAACATTTAATCCTTTCGGCATGTAATTTACCCCCCAAAAATTAAATGATTTTAATACAATGTTAATATTTTTCATTCTCTTTTATCGAAGAAATTAAAAAATTTTTTGACGGTATTTCAAAAGTGAACGGAAGAAGATGAAACCGGAAATTGAAAACCCCAATTTCGTAATTTGCTTTGACGGTTTATTTGGAAATTTGGCAAAACAAAACAACGAGTACCAATAAAATTATGTTAACGAGCGCCAATGTTTTGCTGTATCTGTTATTATTTCAAGGAGTTCGTCAAGATTTTAATTAAAGTTATAGATTTTAATACTTCTCTTAAAGTGTTCGTATAACTTAGATAGTAAAACAACGCCTAGTTATTAATAAACGCAAAAATTATTACATGTTTATTCGTCTTTTTGATTGTGCAATATGTAATTAAAAATGTGAATAATACCGGTCCCAAAATGAGTTTTTATAACTACTGGGAATATAATACATGAATGTTTTATAAGATTTTTTAAAGAAATAAAAAATTTAAAAAAATTAATTTTAAAAAAAGTAATAAGACCAAATAGTGAATAATTGTAAATAGATGGTGTTTAAAAAGCAAAAAAAACAAGATAATGTTATATTTTGTAAACAATTTTAGCTGGTCATATTTTTACAGTGTCGCAATCATTATGTAATTTTTTGGTGTATTTTTTTTTACAGGACATAGATCAACTTTTGAGAAGGTTACAACAAAACGAAGCAAGAGAAGCTGCCGCATATGAAGAACTTGGTAAGTCCATTATCAGCCATAGTTTAAACTAAAACCTACAAAACCGCACTTTTAACCGCACATTAACCCAATAAAAAAGACATATTTCCTTTAAAACATTAGAGTAAAACCATTTTTAATAATTATCAAAGTAATTTTAAAAATCCAAACCTTGAGGAGGGGAGTAGGTTCAAGCTTCTAAGGTTAATATTATAATACTTACACTGTCAAAATACTTTTTACAAAAAAATCATCATAAAATGCCTTTAACCAAAAAATAGCTATAACGTAATTCTTTTTCATTACGTCCAAAAGTATTTATTTTACATGAATACATTTTTTAAAAACCTGTAAATAATAAGGGTTTATCATAAATGTTTATTCGTTTGTAAACGTTTTGTATGTGTGCGGTAATTTTATTTGTCATTTGTACTTCACATAAAACACAAATCATTATAAACTGGCGTCGAGAATGCAAAAACTTTCACCTTTCTACGTTCCCTTTTTTCAAACTTATGCAATACAGTATCAAACAATATACAAACAAATATTTATGACGTACAATTGCTACCACACTTTAAAGACATAAATTTGGTGTGAATACATTTTTGACATTTAAAAAAAATCATGGTAAAAATTTCTTAACTTCAAATTTCGATAAACGCTCGTATCGGCCTCTTACTGACTTACATGTAGATATATCGGTGATCCCTGCCCTAGAGGTACTAACTCTTAACACTAACCTTGCTTTAATGCAATCCCAATTCCGCAGAAACTCAAGTCAAGAAGTGTGAATGTGTTACACACAATTATTCACACGTTTCGTTGCATAATTGATTTTCCAAAAGTACACCAGAGCGGTTACAATTATTATTGAAGTTTAATTGCAGAATTTAATTGGAACCTGAAGACTTGCAAGTTTATCACGTTGAAAGTCCTCGCGTGTATGACTATGCAATTAATAATTGATTAAACAAACTAACGTTAATTTGTTTGCCGGCTAAGTAAATAGAGTATTCATATAATAAAAGGAAATACCAAAGATCGCACTGTGTAACATCTTTATACGGGCACATTTATGGATATTTCTAAATATGCATGATTTAAATTGCACTCGTGTCAGCACTCTGCGCTACCAAGCAAAAGGTCGCGGGTTCGATTCCCGATGGGGTGCATACTAACAATGCTTAATTAAACAAATAAAGTATTTCGTATGTGACATTTTGTAACACGCAAACTATTTATTTCATCTTTTGAAACTTAAGGATTGCAATTCTATACTTATAGTATTTTTACTTTTGTATTTACTAAATAATTTTTTGAATTTTCCTAACATGACAATGTGAATTAGGTGCTAGAGAAACTTGGTAACCCGAGTTTAGGTTAATAACGTAATATATTTTTAAAGGCTACCTTGTTTGATTGGGGGTTAAAAGTTGAAAGCTTTTTTAACTCGCCCTTATTTCAATTTCCGTCCACTCTTCAAGTTATGGAAGGGTTCATGAAAGAATAACTAAATGAATTCCTGAAAATTTATTTTACTTTTTTAAACATTATTTAACAAATACATTAGCCTTATATCAAGTATTGACACAACTCGTGGGCGCTTTTAATAATATTCTTATTAAGGGCGTACCCCGTAAGAGGCTAGAAAAAAATGTGTTTTTCTCTATACTTATAACATGGAGCCAAGTTAACTAAAAGTGTAGCCGCAAAATGCGGTTTTAATTTTTTGAAAGAATAAGTCAGATAATAAAACAAAAAGTTGCATACTAATCCCCTAGAATTTGATGTGGTGTTTAATCATTTAACTGTTAACATTTTTCTGCCACCTTTAGTTTGGTATCTAAAAATGACCAAAATTTTAATTTAAATAATTTTTTGTCACCGACACGAAAAACGGTGTTGGTATTTCTACCACGGTACTGATAATTGTTGAGAAGTATATAAGTATACGTAATTATTTTCTTGAAGCTTTGTGACGGTCAATAAATACGAAATATCATTTTAAAAGCACCCAAAACGTCTCAAGCGTAGGCACACCCCTAAATGGAATTTTTAGAACTAATATTATGGTTTAAAGCTCAACTTATATAGTGATAAACGCACAAAAAATAAGCACATTTAGCTGAAATGACTATTTATTGTTTTTTTCTCTAAAATATAAGCAGGTGGTGGTTATTACATTAAAGAGACTACCTGAAATAAAAGGAGAATAACTCCTGAAGAATAATGTTTTCCATCTTCAGTCTGATGAAAATATAGCAACTGAATTACGACCATGTGGGTGTATTATGAATAAAATTGTACGAAGGGTATTGTGTTTATCATTCGCTACGATTTATTGCTGACAACACGTTTTAGTTACTGCCTAATATTTTTTCTTTTGATAATATTATACGAGAAATACAGCATTTATATACATTTAATGTCATGCAAATCTTTATTTTTTATTTAATATGCTATTTCAACCCTTTTATGAATAATTCTCAAATCTAAAAAAAAAAAATTACACAATTTTTTTTCTTAACCATCAATTTCTCTGATCAACTTTTTTATTGCTTTTTATTATTTTTTATTATCTCAAACGCTCATCAAAATAATAAAACTTCAAAAAAGTAGTATGTTAAAACTACGATTGCTAGATAAAATTGCATTGAAGAATTCAATGAATTTCATACTAGAATTAATTTTAAAAATTTAAAATTCGATACTGACTCAAAAATATCTAAGGGAACATTAGAACTTAAAGTGTTGTGTGGTTGATTACAAAAAGGACTATAGAAGTTTGTCAGGCATTATTTAAAGGGTTTATGATTATGTCATTACGAGTATAAACTTCTTTAATACCTTGATGTATTATGTACTTTAATATGTTATATTTAAGTCTACTTCATCTCTGTTGAAATATCAACTTTACTTATAACTCAGATAAAATCCTTCCTTCTATCCAAAATTTGTCTCCAATATGGATATATTAAATATAATAAGTAATACTACTTTATTTGAAAACTTAACTTCACTTACTATTTTACTTCTTTTTGAGTAGTCTTGAAAACAAGGTTATGCGCATTTTATACGGAACGGAAAACTTTACAGTATCTTGTTCAGACTGTACAATCTGCAAAAATACACGCTTAATAAGTGTATTTTTTAAGCGCAATCGTAAGGTATTATCGTATGTTTGCGCACAGGGAATTGTAAATATAGCTAGTAATGTAAATATTTATTTTTAACGTTTTTAAAACCATACAATATCCCAATATTCAACGTTTAAAATTTTAAAAAACATTAATTGTTAGGTCAGGCAAGCGTCGGGTCGGCCATTCAATATTCCATACAGTTTTAGTTTTATACGGGACAGTTTGCAAACTGCACAAGAAACTGAACAGTTTTCTGCCCCGTATAAAGCGTGCTTTAGTCAACGTTAGGCCAAGGTGGCTAACTCGGGGCAAAAATAAACAATAATTTATCGTCCTTCAGTTATTTTCTCCAAATATGACATGGCCGAGGGTAACCAAATATTATTTCGGATAAAAACATCACTTCCTCTGACTGGAAGAGACCAAAATTTAAACGTTATTTCACGTAATGGAATTAATTGAATTTATAATTGAAATGGAAAACAGACCTCCGCACATTTATTTAATAGAAACTTGCCAATTTTCTTTTAGTTTTTTAGATCTCTTTCTTGATTCCATCCTTCATGACTAATGGTGATACTTCTTGACTCTGTGGACAGCATGTGGCATGGCTCTGTGGACGGTGTCTCTTCATCTGGAGCTGTCCCGAAACGTAATCAATGACGATATTTAATGTGAGAAAGAAGAAAATTTTGGACTTTATGTTCCTTTGTGGCACCTGAAGCCAGCCTTAGAAATTTAGGTGTTTTTAAAACGATATTTCGGATTTATTGACAGCCACAAAGCTTCATTAAAATTATTTAAATAATATTTTTTCACACCATTTTCTAGGGAAATAAAAAATTAAAATTGGATAGGCCTCATTTTTCAATTCTTTCAATTATCAGGATAACTAAGGGCGGCAGCAAAAATAAGTAAATTCTATTATTATGGATAATTTACATAGCGCCGTTTTCGTATAAATATACCTCAAGGGCGCTAAGGAATAAACGTGGTAGTTTTTTCTCTTATTATTGGGTAAAATAAATAAAAATTACATTTTGCGTGTGTCGCTACTTAACTTGGTCACAAGCAAAAATTATGTTTCCAGCCCTGGTTCGTTTATGTGTAAAATGTACACGTAACGAGCAATCTTAGGCCGGCTAGTTATAATGAAGGGATGATTATAAATAAAAATGCATGAATACGCGTTACCCTTAGTATCCAAATCTTAGATATATGCTGTGATCATATTAAGTTTACTACTTACGAAGCGATTTGAAAATGTTTTGTTAGGTTAATCCGTCTTAAAACGTTTTCTGATTAAATCCTAGGGGTAGAGAAATTTCATTATAACTCTCCCCCGAGTCCCAATAACTGAGAATGTCATTTCTGTCGAACATTTTATTCTCAACTCTCATACAAGATCCACCCCTAATTTTCCCGGTGATTCTCAAAATCCCCGAAATTTTGAAGGCTATAATTCCATTCCACGCTTTGAAGAAATTTCGCAATTTGACGAGTTAGTAATTCTCAATTTCCTCCTTTGTATCGAAATCTGTCAATTTTATTCGTTTTTATCGTTTTTTGGTATTTGAAATCGTTGTCATTCCATGCGTCATGTTCGTAAAGTCATAAAATTCGATTTTAAACGTATATTTTTAGTAGGCTTAAGTCTTCGTTCTTTAAGTGCAGGTTTAACTATTATTATAGAGCATTTTCACTATAAAATATGGTTTATAATGCCCGCCGACACAAAATAAGTACTAAAGTACAGTGAAAGGTATCCACATCATCAATTTTTATACCGTTTATTCTGTTTTTAATATTGTTTTTGAGTTGCTTTTATTTATTAATATATACTTTTATATTTATTTATATTGTAGAGCGGCTCTGGTGTTGCACTTGGCGATACTTAACAGTGAGGTGATATTAATTAATTAATTAACTAATATTAATATTTCATAGGTGATACCTCGGACTGGAGCCTATGACTGATCATATTTTCCGTAAAAGGAAGTATCTAGAACTAAAAGATTGCTTAGTGGGGTAGTCCCCGGGGGGACTTGGTGTGCGCTAGCTGAGGGCGGCACGTCCCGGTCTGTTTGTGTGGATAGCACGTTGGACTACTATGCATGAGGTCGCGCAGGGGAAAGGAATGATCGGAATTTATCGGTCATCACCATCATCATACTATATCCGCTCCCTATGTGGAGCATATGCCCCAAGCCAAACGATCGGCCGCCAGTTCCCGCGCATCCTCCCAAGTCAGGTCCACGTCCCGCAGCTCTGACGCAATCTGCCGACGGATTTTTAACAGCGGACGTCCAGGACGCCGAAAACCTGACGCTTTGTAAAATAGGCAAGCATGGTGGTGGCTCTCGGGAGGCATACGTAGTAGGTACATGGCCCAGCGCCCAGCCAGCCGAAACACCTTCGCCGGATGACAGCAGATACCAATAGAAAATTACCTCTCTATAATTATGGGCTCATTAATTACGGATTTAGACTAACTCTACTCCTGTGATCTTCGGAAAGTTTCTTTTTTTTCTGAAACGATTCATCCTAAATAGGATCTTTATAGAATTTTAAGTTAGTATTAATAGTCAGTTATAATTACAAAGAAATTAGATATGATTACTTTTATAGCCAAATTACCGTAGCAAAGCTAATTTAACTATCATGTAAATTTTAATCCAACATTAAAACAGTAGCGCACGTTTAATAAAGGGGAAAATAAAACTTACATAATTTTATTTCATAATGGTGTTTTGATATTAAAATTTTATCGATGTAATAAATAATATAGTGTTAGTTTTATACGAAATACCAGTAAATAAATTAATCATTACATTTTTAAATGACTATTGCAAATACAATTTTATTAAATTTAGAGCATTCAGGAAATTATAATCCATAGCAATAAAAAATCAGCAATAAAAAAAGGTTTCATGTATCGTAACTTCGTTCAGTTGTAGAGCTTAGCTTGTAGAGAAATAGGTAGTGAAGATCGAAAGTTCATACACAGTCGCTTTCGTGCACTTATTATATTATCATTATTTTCACAATTACTGATTTTCAATTTAATTTAAACATATCTTAACTTTTTGAGATGAAGAAGCTTTTTTTAAACTCGGGAATATGGATATTCCAGCGTTTTATTATGACCTGTCATTGGCTGGGTTATGTGGCCACTTGACGTATTACAACGTTCGCCATCCCGTCATGGGAAATAATACAGATTTGTGTGCAAGTATTTGGACATACTCAAAATATTTAAACAAATATTTTTGGCGTTTAAAATAATTACTACTCTTTTCTTCGTTCTGAAAGTGAAAATAGTCGGCTTTCGTAGTATAGTGGATAACGCATTGGGACAACCACACAGGTTCGATTCCTGACGGGATCAATGTGAAATCATTTTTTTATGCTTGTGATTTTCACAAAAAAATATTTCATTTGTGATATCTTAGACTGACGCTGAATCGTAAGACTGATCATCTTGCCTTCATGTATCAAATGATCGAAATTTACCGCGCTTGGTGTGCAATGCAGTGCCCATGCACCAAATGGATGCGGGATAAAGGGAAAGTGTAATATGAAATAAAATATCGTTATAGGCATTATAATGATTTAGGACTTATTCTGAGGAACGATTACTTTAATTATCCATCACAATAAAAACTGCAGAAATTCCTTCGTTTTCTATTGGAATCTTCGGTGCCGCTTTACATAACCAGTTAAAAATATTTGACCAGTAAGTTTAGACGGAGAATTCGTTCTCCAGTCATATTTAGAATCTACAACGTGTTATGGCGGGAAAGTGGTCTGAAATGGCCGGAGAATAAAATAATTCACAGTTTAATCAGTTCTTCATTTGCATGTCAAACATGAACACGTAAAGGGGTGAAGACTTTCTGGAGAATATATCTAAATTCGTAGTTGGAACGTGTCGCGAAAAAGCTTCAATAAAGCTAACCGCCTCTCGTTACTGTAAGATAACTTTTCAACTTATTTCACCCTAAAAGACAGGATCTTGTGTAGGCTTATTTCACATTGAAGTTTTTGCCACAAACCCTAAGGATTTGAAATATAATCAATTAGCAGGTTGTACCCAAAACTCACATATACACCAAATTATAATCACTATGTACAGTAATTATTTCTTTACTTTAAATTAATTTAACTTTGTGTTTATTACTCTTAAGCGCACTTTATATGGGACACGGTAAATACGTATATTATGTAAGCGCTATCCTAAGTTACTATCGCTGTTTTACACTCAGGAAATTGTAAACATGGCTAATAATGTGAATATATTATTTGTTTTTTACGTTTTTAAAAGCATTCAATATGTATAAAAAAAACATTAACTGTCAGGTCAGACATAAAAACATTAACTGTCAGGTCAGCCAAACGTCACGCCGACCATATAATATTCCATATAGTATTCAGATGCAAACGGATAAACAACTTCATTAGAAAAAAATATTGACTTTTACATTTCTATATTTACCAAAAAAATAAGCACCATTTTAGACACAACTTGGAAGGATGTAAATAAATTTCCGTTTCTTTAAATTTTACTGTAGATTTTAATCACAACTCTAAATCTTTGATAAAACTAAAAAGGATACGAAAAATTTTTGCATTTTTTTAACTGCTTATAGGTATCTACTTCTTCTTTACAAGTGTACTCTTCCTACTTTATGCAAAATAAATTTCTAAAACACGGTCCTACCCATTGATTTATAATACACTTAGATCTGCCTTGCAGAGTAAATTATTTAGAAAAAGTAATGACACGAAGATTCCGCACTTTAATTCTTACACGGGTCGACCTATCAGAGCCCTTCGACTGCCGGCAAGCATCCGCCCACCACACCGAAAAGGTATGGGGCTATATATATAGGGTTACAGTAACAATATACAATACTAACCCGTTCCTTCCTTACGAGGAGCGTTCATGAATTTTACCATGCATCTAAAAATATCTTTTTTTTTTCTTGTGGACGGGCTGTTGGTATTATTTAAGAAGAAATACTTTCTTTGAAATAATATTATTTTAGGCTATGTAAAACAAATATAAATAAACACTTACATGTGGAAAGTTACACCATCTTTTTTGTTAATTTTATCCGTACGGTTTTTGCACAGTTTCACTACCGCAGGAAGGCATTTCGGAATGTTTTTCTGAACGTCCGACTCGGCCGGCGGTTAAAGAAAATACTAAAATACGCGTCTGGCGGAGGTTAAGAGGTTTTTGGCGGAGTTGAAGTGTCATTCATTTTTTGGGTGCAGTTCAAATCTTAGTGTATTAATAAAATCAATGGTCCTACCCTATTAGCTCTCACAATAAATACTCAGAAACTTTATTTCTAGTGCCTTTCTAGTAAAAAAAATCCTTTTGGTATTTTGTCCCTAAAGTTACACCTTTATTTAATTCTTCATTTTTGGTTACGAGTATTGCTGAGAAATTCGTTAATTTAATATTGTTTGAAGCGTTTTGAAGTTTATTAAAATTTTATTTTTACTCTTCGCCTTGCGACTGCTAAGGCATTGAAAGCTCTAAATTATCTAATAAAAATAATAATGAAATCCAATGAAAGCCGCGAGCAGAACTTAAATGTCAGAGAGAAAGCGGTTTATATTACCATAACAGATAAGATTACTTATTATTTAGTATCTTGAGCCAGGAGTTCGATCAGCTTTTAATATAAAATTTATTTTCCATATAAATACAAAAATTAATAACAAAAAAAACAATTTTAAGAATTACTTTATATTTTGTTTTATATTCTATTATTTACTAAATAACTCTAAAAAATAGTAGAACTTAAAAAGAAAAAGAAGAAGAAAAAAAATATACATATATACACACACACATATATTTGAAATGATAATATTACTGAATTTATTTTAAAAATGGTTGATAACACCTTTTTTAGTTTGAAAGTTCATAGTGTTGTATTGTATTTGGTATACTTGCAACAACGATCTTTTTTTTTTTCCATTTTATAATATGTATAAACTTGTTTCCTCTATGTTTCACTGTTGTTGTTTTTAATGTATTCTGTAAAAGGCAATTGCGCCGTCTATAAATAATTTAATAAATAAAATAATGATGGTACATGTCTTAAGGCTCCTATTTAACTTGGCCAGAGCGAAAATTTCGATTGCTTTCTCTTTCTATCGCATGGATATTTGTCGGATGTAATTTTCAGAAATTTGCCATCTCCACTGACTGTCCAAGTGTATTAAGTGTTTTGCAAGCCTTATAAACAAAAATTGTACATTTCTGTATGTATGTAGTACCATACTATGTACGTATTTACTGTTGAAACGTTATTGCGTTGTATTTCTAGTATTCAGTTTTGTTTGCAAACAAAATAACTACATTTTTTAAAACAGCCTTTTGATCATTTTACTGTGTTTGTTTAGACGATTCGATACAAAGTTATATGCGATTTGATAATATTTTACAAAATTAACACAATTAACGTTTATATTCCATATATTATAATAATATTATCATACGTAATATGTAAATAAAACGAGTTACCACGATATTCTCATTTCATTTCACGCGTTGAATGGCTTTTACAACCCTTATTAGAATTTATGTAAAACTCTGCGAACCATTCACGTGTAAATTAAATTATTAAATAAGCCACCGTCCATTGAATGAATCGGGATGATTATTCTATTAACAAAATCAAAATCAAAATCACATCTATTAACAAAAATACTTAATGAATAAATATTATGATTATATACAACGGATGTTTTTTATTGAATTTTGTTCATGTCATTTTTAAATAATATTATTCAACCATTCGTGTGTATTACAACAACAAAAAGTTTTCATTTCTCATGCTTACATAATATATTGTATAATATAAGTATCACGCTTACTGTTTTTTCTACGATACTCCAATAATATTTTTATTTGGTAACCATTTTAATGCCATCACATAAGGGTAGCATTTTATCTAGAACATGGCTAACTTTAAAATTTATTAATTGAAATTATTATTCTTTAAATCGTCGATTTACATTGATAATTTTTTTACAGGGTATCCAACAGAAGAAGCTGTGTGGAGGACGTTAAAACATAAAGCAAATCTTAATCGTCACAATATCTTGGAAAACCATCATTCAAGATATTCTAATGAAAACAACGGTTATGGATCTAAAAATCTCGATAGTATTTCGGGAGGAAATATTGTAAGAAATTTGGACAGCATCGGAGGGGGCAACTTAGTAAGGAATTTAGACAGCATTGGTGGAGGTAATTTGGTGAGGAATTTGGACAGTATTGGTGGGGGTAATTTGGTGAGGAATTTGGACAGCATTGGCGGAGGAAACTTGGTGAGGAATTTAGACAGCATTGGAGGGGCAACTTAGTAAGGAACCTGGACAGCATTGGTGGGGGGAAATTTAGTAAGGAATTTAGACAGTATTGGGGGGGGTAATTTAGTAAGGAATTTGGACAGTATTGGTGGGGGTAAATTTAGTGAGGAATTTAGATAGTATTGGTGGGGGTAACCTCGTAAGGAATTTGGACAGCATTAGTGGCGGAAATTTGGTCAAATTTCTGCACACGCCTAGAGGAGAATACTTCTTACAACATTTGAACAGAAATCTTGATAGCGTCGGAGGAGGAAATATAGTTAAAAATTTGGATAGTATTGGAAGTGGAAATCTGGTAGGTAAAAAATAAACTAAATACCCTTAAATTAAAACTGGAATAACCTGACTTACGCACCGAAACCTATTATTGTATACGTTAATACGTATACAATAATAGGTATCACAAAATATTATAATTAATATTTTGTGATATCTGGGAAGCAACATTTTGTAGCGTGAAATAAAATATTCTCATCATAACCGGTGTTTTATTACCATTTTTGTTATTTTCCTATACAAAAGTTTTGTACATAATAAGACAAGAATAATTTACGATTATGTTGCTGGATATAACATTTTCAGTTCATATGGCCTACAGAGACAAATCTGCTAAGCTTAATAACCTCCCGCCTTATGTCGTTCCGAAATGAGACAGTTCACAGTTCATAAACTAAGAATGAAGAAATTTCTAAGAAAAGCTTTCTGTATCGCTTATGTATTTACAGAGTGTAATTCATTTAATGCATTGTACATAATACTAATAATTTATTCTTCATCATTGTCCATAAAGCAAAATATATTTAAAAAACAAATGAATTTTAATGGATCAAAAGTAAAAAAGTAAAACTTAACAATATATAATTACAACATTAGGATGACGGGTAAAAAGAAATACAACACAGAAAAAACAAAATTGAAATAAAAAAATAAAATAAAATAAAATAAAAACGTAGGAACTAATGAAAGAAAAAACAAAATCAAAATTAGATAATATTAATTTATAAAATGAAATAAAAATATTTAAAAACTTATTAACGTTAAAATTTCTTCTGCTACTTTCTCTTATTCGCACCCAATGGTGCATATGGCACTGTATCGGTTCACCAAGTGCGGTGTATATGGATCATTTTATTACATGAAGGTAAGATGATCAATCATACGCTTCAGTACCAGTCCAAGGTAAAAGTAAAAATAAGGAAAACAAAAGGACTCCAGGTGGTCGAAAATTTAGAATTATCGACCAATGCTTCAAGAATGGGCCATCCGCGTACAGCAGCGAGGCTTGAACTCCTGAACCCAAACAGCGGACTCCTAAAGTTGGCTACTTTAAAGAAAACCGTGGCTTCAAAGGAGTTTATTCCTGAGATAGCAAACATACCGGAAGCACTGCAGAACCTTGATAAGCGGTTCAATATTCTACAAGCGTTATTATACTGCACTCTAATTGTACTCTAACTTGCTGCTGTATATTTCCACCATATGAAATGTTAGGTTGAGGGATGATAAAATAACCAATAAACATTCTACTACCATTGTTATTAGGTACTTTCCCTTATCCGCACCTAATTGTGCATAGGGTACTGCATTGGTAGGTACATAATGTGGAGTGTATTTTGATATTTTTTATTACATGAAGGCAAGATGATCAGTCTTACATCAGTCCTAGGTATGTAGGTATCATATTTTACATATTTTTATGTGAAAAACCATATTCAAAACAATGTTTCATATCGACCTTGTCGGGAATCGAACCCGCGACCTCACCACCGAGACTAAAGGCATTTTATACGGCAGAATTTTGCAACTAAATTCTACTACTTTCTCATGCTTGCGTACACACTAGTACAAGCCATGTAAAAACTACAGTACTCGGTATAAACGACATTGAAAATCACAAAAATTGTATTCTTGTATTATGAAATTTGATTAAGTTTCGCATTCTCGTTATATACCATCTTTTCATCTACCCATTTCAATGTAATATTATAATACATTATACGTTCAAAGTAATACTCCGTTCATACCATACTATACTACTACGCTCTCAGAGCCCCCGCAGACTAGAGACTTTCTATCGGGCGATAGTTTAGTCGGCCTTTTAATCAGTATGAAGATGTATGCAAGTGCGCATACTACAACGATCCGGTATCGGCCGATTGCTTAGTTTAATAGGCCTTGCGATTGCCTTTAAACTATCCTATCGATAAACTATCGGCCGATAGCTTAATCAGTATGGCGCTCTTCCACGCGCGCACACTTGCCGATCGTTCAATCGGGCGATAGCTTTCTCCTTCGTAGTATTGCAGCAATAATAACTTTTCTTGACAATATTGTTCCAACATTCATTGCGACCGCTCTCTTCAAAAGTCGTTTATTAACTGGAAAATCATTCGAGAGCAGTTGGCCGACTGTTCTCTAGTCTGCGCACTCATCACCAACCCGACTGTTTTTGTTGATTCAGTGTGCGCGCTAGCAGCCCAACCCGATTAAACTATCGCCCGATAGAAAGTCTCTAGTCGGCGGGGTACCTTATCCGCACCCAGTGGTAAATTAAATTAAATTATTAAAATTTCCGCCTCGTGGTGTAGCGGTAGCGTGTAGGGCCACCAGGCATGAATGAGGTCACGGGTTCGATTCCCGATGAAGGTCAATATGAAATATTGATTTAAATGTGATATTTACATAAAAATATATATATCTGATACCTTGGACTGATCATTGCCTTCATGTAACAAACGATTAAGATTCACTACACTTGGTGCGCTAATGCAGTGCCCTATGCACCATTGGTTGAGGATAAGGGAGAGTAGTAGTATATTAAATTTATATTATACAGTTGTCCTATCTCGGATTATAAATTAACTGTCTCTTTTTCCAACAGAGCCTTATTGAAACAGATTACAAATAATCATTTATTATAAAGGCTTTCGTTAGACTGTAGACAAAGGAATATCACTTGTGATGGTTTCATCCTATGTTTTTTCAGAGCCAAATAAATAAATTGAATAATGAAACAAGGGCGGCGAATAGCGAACGCGTATTTATAAATTGCACTTTGCACGTAGTTCATTGGATTTTTCGCTCCCTCTCTGTATTCGCGATCGCCGCTCGCCGCCCGTGAACGTGGACTTCCCGTAAAGCTGCCCATATTGCCTTCACATCTTTTTAAAATTTATTTCATGTTTAAATTTTATAAAAAACTTATGACAACAATTATTATAGGCACAATATTAATACTTAACGCTATACCTCACCAATAAAAAAGACAAGCTCTTTTGCCTGGTGAGGGATGAATGCATACTGCCTGCACTTGGTGTACCAATGCAGTCATGCAGTGCATATTAGCTGTGGTTAGGTTAGGTTAGGTTAGGTTAGGTTAGGTTAGGTTAGACAAAACTTATGACAACAATTATTATAGGCACAATATTAATACTTAACGCTATACCTCACCAATAAAAAAGACAAGCTCTTTTGCCTGGTGAGGGATGAATGCATACTGCCTGCACTTGGTGTACCAATGCAGTCATGCAGTGCATATTAGCTGTGGTTAGGGGAAACAATGATGACAAGTCATAAATCAAAAGTGAAGCTAAATTTGGAAAAATACGTTAGGTATTTATTTCTCCATATTAAAAGGATTCATATTTTTAAAATTTTCTTTCTTGTATTTTTTTATTTCACCTACTCTATTAGAAATTACAGGCCCCCGTAGTTCACGATTTTAAGTCTGCTTAGGGCTTGAATCCTTCATTTGTCACAACAAACTATCATTCCAAACATAATACATACAAAATCATGCACTCAGGGGTAAACTAAGGGATGTTTGGGTCAAAACCTTCTCTGGAAAGGAATTATTTACGTGAATGGAATATTAGATAGGTACGACCTTCAATGGTGAATAATGTTGATTCATGAAATTAAACAACTTTGGTTTTAAACTACTTTTTTATTTTTTAACACTCCACCCCTTATCCCAGTACCTGGTCAACCACTTCAACATTTTAGTAGCACTTTAGTAGCATTTTAGTTTGCGACTTATTACTTAATTTTAAATTATTATTATACAAATCCCTGATGAAGGAGTAGTGTCTCCGAAACCGTATGGCGTGTTAAAAATAATAAAGTAGTTTAAAACAAAAGTTGTTTAATTTCATAATTATGGAAAACTACAAAGTGAGTGCTACAAACATTGAGTTAATGTTGATTTAGTTTAACTAACCAAAATAGTATTATTATTAATATAAAAATAAGTTCCTTCATATACTGGGTTAAGTGGCCACTTGGCGAATTACAAAAGGTACTCACTTTTCACACACAAATAAAAATAAAAATTGAGAACAAAAGCGCATGAGATTTCAAATAATTATTAGGTATGATGACAATACTTTCCATTAAATAGAAGTTAACTGCACAGCATTTATGTTTTTTTTGGTATGTTTAAAAATTGATATTTCTCTCTCTTTTTTTCAGGTCAAAATGTCCGCAACCTTGACGCTCTCGGGGGAGGAAACCTTATTAGAGACACTCGAGACATGGACTCCCTTGCTGGTATCACCTTGGAGGCGCTAGGCGATATGACTCACTCAGGTAAATGCCCGCAAACGTAACTCGAATTGTCTGATCTCCTTGTGTTAGTGAATTGAATTAACAAATTAAATCATTAAGGCAACTAATAAAAAATATTCATTTAAGTACGGGGAATATTTAGCGGAATGTCGACATCTTTTCTAATCTCTCAATCATGGGCGAATGATCAAAGGAGTATTAAAATAACCGAACTAATCTTAACTAATTTAGGACATAAATGCCAAAATGAACTCAGTTTCTGTTTAAAACTCACGGAACAAACGAAACACTCGATTATAATGTATATCTACTGTAGATGTTACAATGTCAGTTTCATTTCTAAGGCACTGACGTTTGACGTATTTATCCCCTATCAAATTTGGCCGAAACCATTTATAACTTATTGCTACGTGTATCTTTGTATGTGAGACTACATGATCGTATAAACTCAATAAAATATTCATACCTGACAATTCAATAGTTGAAACTTATTTATTGTTTAAACGCTATGAAAAGGGACAATTATCTTTTCCCTTCTTCTTATTGACATAATTACGTATGTCCTACGATAGCAATATATTAAAAATGTTGTTCTAACATAAAAGGCTTGGTATCATCGAATTTATAGAATTAAGTTTTGTATGATTTTCTCTCTTAATTCCGTAATGAACTTAATGTTATCATACGACTTGTTTAGTCATAGAGCTGTGATACTAAATTGATACTAAAATACAATTACTCATAATCTTAAAAACGATGTTATTTCAGTTTATCATTTAATAGGGAAAGGTACCTACCTATTATGATATGTAAATTTCACTAAGTTATGCAGATTGCCTGACGGCAGGAGCATATTGTGTGCAAATGACGGCAGGAGCATATTGTGTACAAACCTCTTTCCAACTAAAACTTATAATCGACCAAAACTTTGCTTATTTTCCATTTCCTGATTGATCAAAAATATTTAAGAAATTCTCGCTTCTCGCTCATAAGAAATACAACACCTTATTTCTCCATATATTGAGTATGTATTTTTATTAACATGAGTCATATTTAATATTTTAATCTTATGTATCTATATTCCTCTTGTTTAACGATGATACGTTATCATATTGTTTCAGTTCACGTGAGTTATCTTCTGTAATACTTAACTCCCTTTGAAACCGTTGTGTGATTTTATATTTTAATTCACACCTAACTCCTAGGCCCTCCAACCGCAACCCGCATGACTTCTAAAATCTTCATTGTTAAGTAAGACGTTTGTAACTGTCATTAGAGACTGTTCGTTAGTCTAGATAATTAATACTGCTTTATACGCTATATACCTACTAGAATTGGAGACATTAAAGTAGGTAACTAATGTAAAATTTTCTCCTGAGGTTATTTTCTTTATCGATGATGAGGTAGGTATAAAGGTAGGCTTAATTTTTCTCGACATATTATACAGTTGACGAGTAAATAGTTTTTACTTTCAATACTATCGAAGTCGAAGTACAACCTTAAATTTATCAGATAAATATTTATTGATTTATCTACTATGGCTGTCATGCATGTGAAAGGTTTTTTTAACATGCTTGAATGATTTGACAGGTGGCTTCGTGCTGTTTATTTGTGATTATTAATACTACGTCTGTCTGTGGGAGATTGACAACATACGAAGTGTTTATCAAAAAAATATGAATTCAATTATTTTAATGTTTTTCATTTACGAGTATTCTGTTTTTAGATTCGTAATAATGTTTGACTAAATCAATTATTGTGAAATCCAATAAGTATTTTACAAAATCGTTTTCAGTATATCCTGAAAAAAGCTTTCATAATTATTATTAATGTTTATTTATCCACAATACACAAGTTGGCAAAACCCGAGAGTTATTTTACTTATTTTTATTTTCAAGAGTACCAGAAGTACCTATAGAAGGCTTGTTTTAAATTAAAGAACTAAATTTCTTAATTGTCTTTCAAGAACCAATTTGGTTTTCCTTAGATAACAAATTCCAAATATATTTACATAAATTCATAACTAAAACTCCGTAAATTATTCAAGGTTTCGAATGATTGTTTGTTTAATTTCTTCTGAATTGAGTGATACCAGATTCTTTGGTTAGCATAATATTAAAACATATTTTCTATTATACCCTTGTTTTGTTTACAAATATGATGTCATGTCTGTAATTATTTTTTGTCTTTGTTTTCTACTGAATTAACCGAATACCGATATGCGATTGATGAAAGTAAACAATACCCAAAAAATAATTTTTTATATTTTTTTTTATTATTATATATATAATATTTAATAACATTATCGAATTTACAAAGCTTAATATCACAATAATTATACAAAATAATCATAACGCAATAACCTACCTCACCAATAAAAAAGACAAGCTCTTGTGCTTGGTGAGGGAGGTTACGCTAAAAATACATAATATAAGTAGTAATCATCCATAGTGAAATTAAATATTGGTAACGAAAAAGGTAATAAATATAGTAATGTTTCAAAATCATATTTTAAGTAGTAACTATTCGTATTCCCCGTTAAGTATTACATCGTGTCATTAATTTATGAGTAATGAGTGAATCCACTGCATTTTCTAAAGTAATGTTTTATCAAACTTACTTTTAACTAAAGTACAAAAAAATATTGAATATTTTTTTATAAAAATTTGATGAAAATAGATCCTAACATAAGTTGCACATGTCACCAAAACCGCGCTATCTAATAAAAACTCGATACATGCAGAGTAATATTACATATTCATAAAACGCCATGTTATAGGCCATGGTTTTTCTATAACATAACAAAACTGTCAAAAATCTATTCAAACTGACGCGGGAAGCAAAGATAAAATATACCGTACGACTCAGATTAGATATACTATAACAGCTTTTGTTGAGACATGAATATTAGCCATCTTTTTTGCAATCTGAAGATTTGTCTTAGATTGTATTCCATATTAAAATGGCCATGGAACGCGGCTACGGGGGTTTAAAAACGAAACTTGAAACACTACTTTTATATACAAGGACTGACGTTTCTTAAGCTGGTTGAAATGAATGCTTTCGTCGGATCGCTTTTTTTATTAATTTTTTCGTGCGTTTTTGGATTTTCATAAGACTTTATTTAAATATTCGCACACACGAAAGCATTATGATTAAAATTCACTTCCCGACTCTCAGGGGATTTCCTCCATCGAAATAAATTCCAATTAGGAATTTACTTTATTTAGGACGAGTCTTTACCAAACAAAACTGGCCCACTTAACAAACTAACTTTCTAGCTCTTACTAGCGTTATTTCCGACTAAAACAACTCCAGTATCGTTTTCAGTGTGTAAATATGACCTTGTCACTGGTATGTATGCCAAATTGTGTTTACAGAATTGTATTATATTTACATATTTTTTCACAAGATGAGTCAACTGACCTAGATATTTTTCATAAGTTACAATAAATGTATGAATTAATCTGTACAAATTCATGAGATTAGCAAAATCCATAGCTTAGAATTCGTAATTCAACTTTAGCAGTTATTTTTGGTTAAGGACATTAAAAGTTCAAATATTTAAGTTTTCCCAAGAACAAAACACATATTATTTAACGCCAACACAATTTGTTGTGACGTCAAAATCTTAAGTACTGACACGCAATGAGAACAAAATCTTTATAAATTTGAGCTGAAAAGCACAAAATTGCAAATCATAATGATTGCAGATAATTAGTTTTAGGCCCACGATTTTATGAATAAGATGAACGAATGAAAGTTTTTTTAATAGATTTTTCATAATAGGACAATCTATAACCATCACGCTATTGCTCAGAAGGGGTAGGCAGAAAGGATAGAACACCACACAAAGGTGCTAGCACACTTCCTTTGCGTTCTTCACATGCATACATCTTCTTGTGCACATACGATGCAGAACCAACCTGCCAATGGTTATGCCTGTTGGTAGAGCAGTCTAGTTACTTAATCGCATCACCTCGGATGTCGACTTATTTCACGACAGTGGGTCTTCCCTTTCAAGCACTTTCTAACTTGTAATTACATAATATATTACTTTCTGTTTTTTGTCATACCTATAATATCTATTGCAGTATTAAGAATGATTTGGATTTTTCTGTTATGTTCTTAATATCTATGAAAAAAATGAAATACGTTGATTGTATTCTTGTAACTATCACCTTTGTTCTATACCTTTGTAATATTACCTATATAATTTACTAGTTTCAATATTAATCTATGTAAATTAATTAACTTCAAAATATTTTATTTATTATTTAAGTCTATAACTGTAGGAGACTAGAATAGAAACCCCAACCGTTCATGCGCTTGGTAGCTGCAAAACGTGTTGTGGTCTAGCCTCTTTATTGTACAGCGCTCTTGAGGCGATTTCTCGCGAAAATAGCGCTTTATAAATCATCCATAAATAAATAAATAAATCTTCTAAGAAATTGAACCTTTGCATTTACCGATTAATGAATTAAATTCTCGCCAATGTCTCGCCATGGTTAACAATATTGACGCACCTTTTTCATGGAATCATTTTATCATCACGGAAAATGCAAGTCATGCTGAAAGGCTTGAGATATTTATAAGAGATTTTGAAAAGATTGGCCCTTTAGTGAATTAGTGCGTTGTTGCTGATCATTATTCTTGGCGCGGAACTAGACATTATGGGAAATACTGGTCGTGAACTCGTTTGAACTCTCCAAATATTAGTGAGACTAATAGTCCTTTAAGAATGTTATTGAAATTTCTCAGAAAACCCGTATGGAGACTCCTACTACCACATGTACGATTTGTACATACACACTTACAGTATGAAAGCTGTTTGGAGATCGGATATCTACTCGGTCAAAACAAAATTCCGCCTTTATAACTCCTGCATCACACCTGTTCTCCTGACCTGAATCGTGGCACCTAACCAGGGCCCAAGACAGCAGACTTATGAATCTTGAGAATAGGTGTCTTAGAAGAATTTAAGGTGTGCGGTGGTTTGACTATGTAAGGAACACAGAGGTAAAGCAACGGACACAGCAACCCTTGGTATCTACTGTCATCCGGCGAAGGCGTTTCGGCTGGCTAGGCCATATACTACGTATGCCTCCCGAGAGCCTTAACCATGCTTGCCTATTTTACTAGGCATCAGGTTCTCGGCGTCCTGGTCGTCCACTGTTGACAACTCGTCGGCAGTTTGAGTCAGAGCTGCGGGACGTGGACTTGACTTGGGAGGATGCACGGGAGCTGGCGGCCGACCGCTTGGCCTGGAGGCAGTTTGTGGATTCCATATGCTCCACATAGGGAGTGGATATGGTATGATGCTGATGACTTACATACTTTTTACATTTATAATAACATTTTGTATATATTCACATGCAATATGTTTTCATATAGTAGCCTGGTTATTAGAGTGCCTACCTATTACCTACATATATACTGAAGTGACAGTTGTTGTCAGTACACATTAATTTGACTTGAAAATACCCATTTATTTGGGAAGGCAAATCATCCTTATTTTTTCCATTCTTAACTTTCCGTCCCGTATTGGACAGAAAAAGATTATATTTTCACTGTATTTCAAACTCCATACTAAATACTACTCTCCCTTATCCGCACCCAAGTATATATAAGGCAATGCATTTATACACCAAGTGCAGTGAATCTGTATGATTTGTTAAGGCAAGATGGTCAGACTTACGCTTCAGCGCCAGTCCAAGATATCACTTGTGAAAATCACTTTCAAATAAATATTTTATATTGACCCCCATCGGCAATCGAAGCCGCGACCTCATGCATGGCAGTCCAACGCGCTACCGTGACACCATGAGGTGGATCGTAAACTACAGGAAAGAAAACGTTTCAACCCCATGCAAAACCCAGGATAAGGATTGATAATTTTCCTTCCAACATTTAAATTTAAAGCCGGACTTATATTAGAGCCACGCCGCATATCGCAACGCGTGGGTTTGGAATCGATTTCATACATTTAGTATGAAAATGATTATATTAGATATGTCCCGCGTGTCGCCGACCGATCGACCGATCGGCGTGGGATCGGTGGTGGGGGAAGCGTGGCGACACACGGCGTGGCTCTAATATAATTCCGGCTTAAGTCTCTTCGCATCCACTCAGTATTAAGTTAGTTGGAATATTTATGCGTCCATCATCTCATCTGTAATTGGTCGTTAAGTTAAAATTGGTACTTGGAGCTTTGGAAAACCACCGCCGAATGGCGCTGGAGACATTTTCCCGCCACTTTATGCGACTTGACATGTCCGATTTAACAATAAAACAAAGACTAGTTTCCATTCATTTTGCCATCCTTTCTTTTACATTTTATCCATTCAAAACGATTTGCAAACGTTAATTGTTATCATTTTTGTTTAATAACCGTAAAGTTAGATAAATTTAAGAAATCATAGTATCGTTATAGGCACTGCATTATTTTTTTAATCTCATGTTCCTTTTTTTAAGAAAACCGGATTTGTCTATTTTCTCTTCAATAAAATTCAAAATACACAGATAACAAGTACCTACGACTTACATAATATGTAGGTAATATTATTGTTTTTAGTTTAGTTATTTATAGTGTTTACTTTATCTACATATCCGTCATAAAATCATGTTTAAAAAAGATTTAATAATAATTGGTAATATCGGAAAAATTTACTTTATTTCAGTTTGTTAAATAGAATTTTCCAGAATAATATCGGTATTTTTATCATATACAAAATGTTTGGCAAATTTTTTTTCTGCAATTAGTAGAGAGGCCTTAAATTTCGGGTGTTTAAAATTAGTCTGAAATGTTCTCAAAGCAATACCAATCCCCCTCGATCCAAACATCAATATTGAAGGCAGGAATCTTTTCAATTAAACAGAGTTCAGAAATATTTTACGATTATTTACTTTGGAATCTTTTGTTCTTTCCAATCAGTATCTACTGTCAATTAAAGTGGCGATATTGCGTTAAAAATGTCCGGTTCGTTGGGTTCATTCTTCATTTTAGAAATTGGTATTTAGCCCGTTTTATTTCTTCAATTATCTTCGTTAGAAATTTAATTTTTATAATGCCTCATTTAATTCGCTGTAAATTTGTAATTAATATATTCTTTGTACTACGTACTTTCATGATTAATTGATAACTTTCTGTTCTAAAATCTACTTTATTTAATAAACATCGTGCCCTTATTCTATTGTGCATATTTTCAATTTTGACAATATTTTGTAAACAACTTCCATACAGTTATATTTTCGGTCCTAAAGAGAAAATTTTAATAGTAAAAAAGTTTTCAAAATGATCATATTTCAAACAAAATCTATTCATCAATTTATTTTTACAACGTGTCAGAAAGTTCAATATTAATATAAAAGTTTCAATAAATTGTAGCCAAGAATAATCACAGAAATTATCACAGATCACCCAAGGCTTGGGAAAAATCAAATTTCCAAGTTGTATACGTAATTTAACCGGACACGAACATCTGGAACAGGTGTTAATTTAACTTGTAAACTTATTTACTATTTATTTTAAACTCCGTATACAATTACATAAAAAGGGCGGGCTTATTGCTTCAAAGCAATATCTTCCAACCAACCCTTAAATTATACCAGTCTCAAAACTTGCTATTGTTAAAGCCATGTACCTATTATCTTATTTTTTTAATTATTTTAATAATAATAGCTAATATCTACCTACTTACCTACTTTGGGAAGACAAATAAATGTGTTTTTTTCCGAATTCTGTAATACCATATAATAGATTATTATACACAGTTTGTGAATAACGGTATTGCAAAAGTAAAATAAAACTCAAACAGGATCAAAGAATGCAATTCAATGCCTATAAAACTTTGGATTAATGTATGCAGTAAGCACTTCACAAGCACAAACGCGAGATTTAAAAATTTTTTTTATTTTTCCCCTGGGTTTTAAAAAAAATTTTTTCCCCTCGTAAAAAATTTGAGATTGAAAAATTTTAAAATTTAGGG